>CM042416.1:30199959-30264959 GCA_023634145.1 Thymallus thymallus | reverse complement strand
AATGTACCATTACACTTTTCATTTACAGAAACATATATTTACATTAACTGAGAGCAGTAAAATCAATGGAAAAAACTAATAACTAACATAATTGAATTATGATTATCAGAAACGCACTAAATGTTGTGTCATCTCTTCATGCTATTCTGTTTAAACATGTCTCTGCGACAATCCAATTAATCTGTCGGTCAAAGAAACGCTCACTATGAGAGAACTAATTAACGATGCAACACAATGTACATCCTGAAAAATACTGTATTCAGACCAATCAGCATTCTGACCATATTGAGGAATTGCTGAAAAAAAAAAGAAGCCAATCAGTGGACTGCCCTTGGATTTAGACAGCCTGGATATGTTCAATGTCCAAAATGCTATCGGTCCTGGATTCAGCAAGGTGTGATAGCAAGGTGTAATAGCCTCTCTGTTATCAAAACATTCCCTATTAATGTACCTTTTAAATAAACAAACAAAAAAAAAATCATAATTTAATTTACAATTGCAAACTAATTCACTACTTAAAGTAAAACTCCACCAAAAAAACTATATTTTGGTATTATTTGTTTAATTAGTCCCATTGTTGATACAGTACAGAAATGTTTTGCAATTCAGGAATGACATTTTCAAGATATAAAACTTTCAAAAGAGCGTCAGGTAGCCAAGTGGTCAGCGCTTTGGGCCAGTAACTGAAAGGTTGCTGGATCAAAACCCCGAGCTGACATAGTGAGTGTCCTTGAGCAAGGCACTTAATGCAAATTTGCTCCAGGGGCACCATACTACTATGCTGAACGTGTAGGTAGGCCGTCATTGTAAATAAGAACTTGCCTAGTTAAATAAAGGTTAAACTAAAAAAAATCTAATACAGAAATATAGCCGGTATGATGCATTTTGCTGAATGCATCATAGTGGCTGTATTTCTGTATTTTGAAAGTTATATATCTTGAAAAATGTATTGCTGACATGCAAAACATTGTGGGGCTGTATAAACAAAGGACTAATTCAACAAATACCAATAGATAGCTTTAGGCTGGAATTTTCCTTTTGGTTAAACCATATCAAACTGAAAAATAAAGCTGTTATTATTCTCCAACTTTCAATAAAAACAAACCATGCAACTTAAAGACTGCAAGTCCTTCTAGATAACGGAAACATTTCCTGCTGGAAATGTTACCTTAAAATTGTTATTTTTGCAATTGAACACACTTCAAAAAAATATAACCATGTGAAAATGTCTTACAGTCTTAACTCCAAAAACAAGTGGTAATTATGGCATTGGCCGTAAGATTATGCAGATGTTAAATAATGTTAGCACCAAAACCTTCGCCCCTCACTATAACTCCATAGATGTGAAGGTTATCCTGAGTTAATCGTTGCAAAATGGAGATAAAGCTATGTATAAAAAATATTAAAAACAATCCATGAAAGAGACAGAGAGGAAGACTCTTAGGGGCTTTAAGCTGGACATTTGGTCTTCACACAGGGAGAGTCTCAATTGCATTTCCTTGATTTCATCCTCTCTCCTCGCCTCCTTCTCAAAAATCCAATGGATGAAAAGGTCAGAGGTCCCTCCCCTATAACTTCTTGTCCAACGGGTTTTGAAAAGGAGGCGAGGAAAGAGGAAGCGAGGAGTCAAGGAAATCCAATCGAGATTCTTGCCACAGTCACTGACTAGTCCACCTCCACCTTCTCCAGAATCACGTTGTGTGGAGCTCCATCCAGATAGTAGACCATCCTGTCCCCAGCCTGGTCCTCTGAAACGCCCTCGCTCTGCTGGTCATCCTCCCCTCCCTGGTGCTGGGTGTACATGGTCCCCTCCACCTGGAGGGTGTTGTCATCCAGCTCCGTCACGATGTAGTGGGTCCCCTCGTCGTTGACGATCACCTGCGTCAGCCCTTCCTTCATCATCAGCTGGCTGGCTGCAAAATGCAGCACCTCCTGGACCACCTCCTGCTCATCCTGGACCTGCTGCTCCTCGCATACCTCCTCCGTCTTCACCTCCACCTCCATCTCCTCCTCCACTCGCTCCATGACCACTTCCTGGGTCATGACCTCTTGGCTGTCCTCTTCCTGCTGGCCCATCTCGCTGACGGCGCTGAGGAGGGCATCCAGAGCCGTGGATGACTCCGACACCATGTGGTGGTGCATCGCCCCTCCCCCGTGAACTCCACCCCCGCCTCCGGCTGCAGACCCGCCGGACTCCAGCAGGACGTACTGGGTGGTGCCTCCGGCCAGGTGATGGGTCCCGCCTGCAGACACCTCCCTCCCTGAGGAGATGACCTGGCCGTCCTCGGTGATGTGGAGCACCTCGGCCACCTGGCCCGCCATGGCCAGGTCCCGCAGGGTGGCAGCGGCTGACTCTTCCAGGGCCTGGTCGAAGGCCATCTCCCCACCGCCATAGCCCTGGATGATAATCACCTGCTGGACACCCTCCTGGCTCCCCAGCCCCTCCATGGAGCCCACCCTCCTCACCGGGAAGGCCCCGTCAAACGCCATGTCCGCCTCCACGAATGTAGCTCCCTGGCCCTTTAGACGACACTCGAACGACTTGGACACGATACCTGGGAAAAGCACAGAGATATGGAGCAACGTTAATGGCAAAGCAGTATGACGTGCACAGGGTTTTGATAACATTGTGTCAGTGGACATTTGAGTTATTAGGACTATACTTATAGCACCAATGACCATTGAGTCTTGTAGAAAAAATATACTAGGTGTTGTCCAATGACTATTGACTATTAACTATGCTGTAACCACGCCCTCATGTCTTCAATCAGGGTTGATTGGAAAATACAGAATATCAAGATATTCAAATGAGTGACAAGAAGTGGTGAGACATGGTGCTAAATGATCCACACCACGCCCTGGCAGAACACAGGTTGCTATGGAGTTGCCAAGGCGATGGGAATGGTGTTAGAAATGGCATTCTTAGCTCAGAGGATAATAATCAATCCAGAGAAAAGGATTTGGAGAGGTGAACAGGAGACACTCACTCACACACTTACGCACGCACTTACACACGCACGCACACACACACGTTATAAAATTACCTATGATAACCAATGTACTAACGCACAATGAACATACACAACATGACCAAAAGTATGTGGACAGATGCTCGTCAAACATATCATTCCAAATTCATGGTATTAATATGGAGTTGGTCCCCCCTTTGCCGCTATAACATCCTCCACTCTTCTGGGAAGGCTTTCCACTAGATGTTGGAACATTGCTGCAGGGACTTGCTTCCATTCAGCCACAAGAGTGTAAGAGAGATTAGGCACTGATGTTGGGCGATTAAACCTGGCTCGCAGTCAGTGTTTCAATTCATCCCAAAGGTGTTTGATGGGGTTGAGGTCAGGGCTCTGTGCAGGCCAGTCAAGTTCTTCCACACCGATCTTGACAAACCATTTCTGTATGGACCTCGCTTTGTGAATGGGGGCATTGTTATGCTGAAACAGTTGGAAAGGTGGCATCCTGTGACGGTTGAAAGTCACTGAGCTCTTCAATAAGGCCCTTCTACTGCCAATGGTGGTGAGCTTGTTTTTATACACCTGTCAGCAACGGCCAAATCCAATAATTTAAAAGAGTGTCCACATACTTTTGTATATATAGTGTAGCAACTACACCTAATTAAGATCATGGATTCGTTCTATCCTTGTCTCTCTTGCCCTCTCTCTTTCTCTCCTTCGCTTTCTCTCTCCTTCTGTCTTTCTTTTCCCCTCACTCTCTGGATGGATCACGCAATGTATTTAAACACAAACCTGAAACCTGTCATATCATGTGCAATATTGTAAGTAATTCTTGGACTTAACTTACGTAGTCATTCACTCAGGAATGCATATTAGTATCCTGTCAGTTGTATCTTTTTTTCCCATTGCTTTTAGTATATCGAATGTGCAATATGTACATTTATCTGTAATTAAACCATGCACTAAGGACTGTATTTTAAGGGAATTACTATTATTACCCCAAATTATATCATACACACATTTAGCTATTTAAGTATCTCTTCCTGTCATTTACCTGTACAGTTAATGTAACCATGCAAGTATTCACTTACCTGTTCATTTAACCAGTCTGTCTATTAAGTAAACTATTATTACCCTCACTTATATCATACGCACATTTAGCTATTGAAGTATTTCTCTGCCATCGACCTGTATAGTATAGTTAATCATCTATCTATCTATCTATCTATCTATCTATCTATCTATCTATCTATCTATCTATCTATCTATCTATCTATCTATCTATCTATCTATCTATCTATCTATCTATCTATCTATCTATCTATCTATCTATCTATCTATCTATCTATCTATCTATCTATCTATCTATCTATCTATCTATCTATCTATCTATCTATCTATCTATCTGAGGTACACGCTATATTGCAAAATAAACATTTTTATTTAATTAGCTAGGCAGAAAAGTTATTTAATTAGCTAGGCAGAAATGAGTGAAGAGACAGTGAAGAGAGAGGAGGACTGAAAATTATAGAAACAAATACTTAAGGAATTGAATTACCAGACCCTTTCACGAGAAGTGACACAACAGGAAAACAAATCTCCATAACTCAGAGTGAACACATTAAAAACCCATTGTCATAAATACTTTCGTCGGAAACACTACGGTCAGTCTATGGACAGTCGATAGAACAAGTGCTGTGACAGCGAGGGCACCAGTCCCTCTGTTTGGGAGGCTGACATGTAGAGGTCACCTGTTTACAGACACCCACAGGCCACTGCTATACAGCTAATGGATTACGACGACGCTGAACTGCTAAAAGCAGAGGCCGTCTGGAGAGGACAATAACTCACTGCTGTGATGTCTTATACATTACCATAAAACAAGTGTGTGTGTGTCTGCGCTTATGTGCGTGTGTTTGTGGCGGGCTATAGGAGGCATCACTAGCGTGTGTCACATTATCCGTGGGGTGCTGTCTGCCGGGCCTAGCGGCAGCCTGCCTGCCCGCTGAGGTTTATGGGGTGTCACTCAGTCGCCGCCGCCGTGAATCAAGTTAATGTTGCACATCCCATCTCTTCACTTCCTGTCCCCACACTCCCGATAGAAGAACAACATTTGAACAGCGTGATTTGGCCCCGGCGAGAGGCTGATGCGTGTTTAATATGTGTTTTGAGTGTTCTGAGTGACTGATTCCTTTAACAGCGAGTCGTGAGGACAGAGAGAGGCATTATTTGCAGCGATTCCAAACAAGATGGAGGCTCAGCGAGAATAAGATAAAAGGAAAAGAAGGTGAGCGATGGAAGGGAGGCTCTGATGCCATTTCTCCAGATGAGAGTGGTCTCCCTACAGAGAATGAGGGGAAAGCCACAACAGAGATGGAATGGGGAGAAAATAAAGAATAAGATAATTATAGTGTCCGAGACAGACAGTCAGTCAGTCAGTCCGACACAAATACAGTGCCAGTGTGCTTGTATATATTTAAAGACCTTGAAAAACGAGAAATAAGCGGCAAATAGTACTGTTTGTTCATTTTAAGATGCCGTAGCCAGTATACACTTCTTCAGAATAGTGCAAATTATTCTAAGATCATTCAAGAAATCTGTCATTAATTTTGATGTTTTTTGCCTTGTCGCAGAATTTTATGTCTAACTAAGATGTTTGGTTCAGAATTTCTCAAGTGAAAAAATTTGCATGAGGATGATTCATCTCTCGTTGAATGACAACGGGCACTTCATTGAAGAATTTCTACTGTTGACCAATCGCCAACGAGGCGGCGTAGACTATGGCTACCGACGAGGCTTGCCTCGAGAAACAGCCGAAAAAACCCTTGCCGAAGTCCAAAACGTTACAAAATGTTGTCATAATATATGCCCAAACTGTTCGAAACTGTTTCCTCTGGGAAGCGCGCGGACGCCTTTAGTCTACCCTATTGCCATACAACCAACAGCTTGGAGTCTTCAGTGTAGTGTATACTACAGATGCAGCTAAATATTAGCTGGTGTTGGGCAGAGGAGGGGGAGTCATCTGACAGGCTTTACTTCAGGGAGGAGAGGGCATCGCCTGGGAAGCGGTCAGACGCCACTTACAAGCAGTAAGAACAATTCACCTTAACACCGACATGCAGCCCCTACCAATCAATTACACAAGTCAACCTTAACGTTGTCTGAACTGCCTTAACACTGAGCTGAACATACAGCATTTAGAGTGAATACGAATAAACCTGGACATAGTGGGCAGTTGAACCTGGATTGGACATAAGCATAAGCCGGCTCAGTCAATTATACTGTATCAAACATGACAGCACAATGACAACACTGTGAAAAACACATTTTAAGATCAACTGAGGGAGGGGGCATGGAAGGGTTAGGGGATTGGGGGGCTAGAAGGGTATGGGGTCTCCCCCCACTACATGGTACAGGCTACATGCTTGCCTGAACACCCACTCCTCCTCCCCCTGTGTCCCTCAAGCCCAGGCAAGGAGAGGCGGGGTGGGGACAGTGGGGAGCAACAGGTCAGCCGTCTAGGGATGTGTTTTTGTCACCTGCTTTGTTCGAGCTGAAGGGACTGAGAGGGACCACTGTCACCTTTACAAGCTCTATGAATCAACGCCAGGGAGAGACAGAGGGGACGGGCCTGGTGACAAAAAAAGTAGCAATTACACCAGGAAGAGATTGACACTAGGGAGACAGAGGGATGAGGAGGAGAGAAGGATGGTAGGAGAGAAGGATGAGGAGGAGAGAGAAGGATGGAGACACAGTACAGTAACACCCCAAGGACAAACAGCCATACATGGGCGCACTGAGCTTTCTAGGTCAGCCGTATATTCAACATGTAGCTCAAGAGAGGCACATAACTGATATTCTTCAAGAATCAATGGGTTTCAATCATTCATTTAAATAATAATACAAATCACAGAGTGGGCCTTTAAGTATGTATAACCAGGGTTTGATACAGTGTTGGTCACTCACAGTGCATACAGCCAGGTCACTGTCCTCCTCTCTCCTCCCTGTACTCCTCCTCTCTCCTCCCTGTACTCCTCCTCTCTCCTCCCTGCACTTCTCCGCCCTGCACTCCTCCTCTCTCCTCCCTGCACTCCTCCTCTCTCCTCCCTGCACTCCTCCTCTCTCCTCCCTGCACTCCTCTACCTCCCCTCATCTCCTTTTCTGCTGACTCTCCCTTGGCCAAGACTGGCTGACCCTCTGGTCACCCACACCTCTGCCAGGGGACGGAGGGCGGGGAGAATTTGGAGAGGGGGTAACCCTTGGGGGGGAAAGCGTCCGACCCTTTGTCTCATTCACCTTCCGTATCTGACCACCCAGGAAATGGAAGAGGACTGGACGATTCATTCAGAGGAATCCCAGACACACAGAGACACACACATTTCACAGAGCACTGACTCCTGGGTGAATTACTACCAAGGTCCAAGCTGCTTTCTAGCTGAGTTGCCGTTACATTATACATGTGCCCCATAAGTCATCATGGGTTCTCTTACAGAGCCCCGCTGAGGAAGCACACCCACACCCTTCTGCTGAAAGCACACTGACTTACAATATCTGAGATAGTGAGCGTCAGACCGAAAGCTTGATAAAGGAGCTGGGGTTAGTCAGGCCTGCATGAGCCTCCGCTCAGAGGGCTAACACATGGAATTATCACAAAGAGCACAACAGAACAGACTGCTTCAGTCACTCCTCCACTCTCCTTCCTGCCCTTCTCTCACTCTCCTCATGACACCTCCCTCTCTCTCCCTCTCTCTCCCTCGCCCCCTCTCTCTCTCCCTCTCTCTCTCCCTCTCTCTCTCCCCCTCTCTCTACCTCTCCCTCTCTACCTCTCTCTCCCTCTCCCTCGCCCCCTCTCTCTCTCCCTCTCCCTCTCTCTCCCTCTCTACCTCTCTCTCTCTCTCCCTCTCCAACTCTCGGGAGGTGGACCTTTGCTTCCTTAATTAGCCATGTCAGATGGCTCCATGGATTTACTGGTGATGTCTACGTTCTGAAGATAATTACCTTTCTCGTCCTCTCTCCATTCCTCCCTCCATCCCCTCTCTCCCCCTTTCACTCACACTCTCCCATGACTTAATGATTCATTATGAATTAGAAGTTGGGAAGAATAAAGCAGATTTTGTTTTCTGCTAATCAACATGGAGATTTTTCCACTGTAATTAAGCAGAGAAGTTTGCTGTTTCTTTGTTTCTGTGCTGTGTTGCTTCAGAGAGAGAGAGAGAGAGAGAGAGAGAGAGAGAGAGGGGCTACTATGATCTGTAAGTCAGGTGAAATATTCAGCCCTCTGAGTAATTAAAAATATGCGCCGCTTGCTTCACGTCTAAACCGAAGATAGATGAAGACAAAGAGATGAAATACAGAGAAAGACAGACAGAAAGAGAGAGAGAGAAACAAATAAAGACAGAGACAGAAAGACAGTCGAGACAACAGGCCTGACCAAACCCAAACCAAACCCCTACTGCGTTACATCCCTGTTGTTACCTCTCAGCGACACAACGTTCTGTTTACGTTACCTCCAGATCATCCCTGGTCGTATTTACCCAGTATTTACCTAACAGAGGCATGGCGGAGATATTTATCGTGGTGAAGGGGCTAAATATAGAGATGGGGAGACGGCGTGAGGCGACCATGGTGGGAGGTTCACCTCTAATCTCCATATGCAAGCTGACAGGCTGGAGAAGGCCTAATGAATGGCCCTTTTCATCTGCACTGCCTGTGTGTATCTGACAGTATAAATATTTAGCAATATCGGAGTCAGCTTGTGATTTTACACAGATGGAGTGATTGATGCCTCTTGGCGGCTGACGCATGCCAAAGACGATATCCGGTGTTATGTAAACCAGCCCTCTCTCGCTCTCTCGCTTTCTCCTTCGCGCAATATCACTCCTCTTCGCTCAGTCCTCTCTGCCTCTTTTGCAGCTCGTCTTCTTCTCCTCCTCCTCACGCTGTCCCTTTTTCAGTTTGCTGCCACCTGAATCTCAATCTCTGTCCTTTCAAGGTACTGTAGGTCTGGGATATGGACTGGAGTCAATAATGAAGGAATGCTTTACAAAACCACTTTAACAGCTTAACAAGTATTTGCGTGTGTGTGTGTGTGTGTGTGTGTGTGTGTGTGTGTGTGTGTGTGTGTGTGTGTGTGTGTGTGTGTGTGTGTGTGTGTGTGTGTGTGCGTGTGCGTGTGCGTAGATCTCATGTGAACAGATGACAGTGTGGGCGGATTCAGAGATCTTCACACACAGCTGTCTCCCAGCCCAGAGAGACAAACCAGACCAGTCTGTGTGTGTGTGTGTGTGTGTGTGTGTGTGTGTGTGTGTGTGTGTGTGTGTCTGCGCAGCCGCTACAGGGCCAATTTAAGAAGTAAAACACAAGAACACAAATCCAGAACATAGATAGGGGAACTTTAAGGGGGGACGTTGAGGATGTATTGACGTTGTAATTGCCTGTAGAAAATACACTCTCCCGGTAATGGCCTTTCTGACTTTAATTATAAAAATTGGGGAAATATCTCCTCTTTTTCTCCATGCGTTTTTTCTCCTGTTTAAATTGCATTTAAAACTCCAATCTCAAATGCGCCGAATTCCTTCATCAGAGAGAAGAGCAGATCTATTAATCTAACTGTCCTTTATCGAAATTAGCATTCAAATGTGATCGGTTCCACTGCGCCGTCCGGACTCGGAGGGAGGAAATGGTCTTTCAACTACAGTGTCCTTCAAGACCACTCTGGCCTCTCCTCAATTTGAGCTCTATTGATTTTTATTTGCTCCGTAATGAGAACAGTTAGTCTTTTTCCTGCTCTCTTTCATTATCACTTTCTCCTCTGCAAGACCAGGCGAGTAAAGCTACCACTGGCCCCCAAATCTAGTCCACACTTTACAAGCCCAACGGGAGGTTAATTCTAAAGACACAGAAAGAAAAAGCAATCCCAGAAGTCCCCGTTTCAACTCTGTCTTCCCAAGTAGAGTGTAGGGTTGTGGAATGGCAATTATCTTTCCCAGTAGTAATGTTGTTGACTGACTGACTGACTGGCTGGCTGACAGGCTGGTGTGGGAGTGATCAGGGTGTTTTAAACCCCAATAGAGTATCTTATTGGCACAGTGATTTGTGACTCTGTGGCTGTGTGTGCGAGTGTCCGACCGTGCTTGATATCAGGCCTTATTCCTGCCTCCCTGTGCCTCCCTCAGCCCCATGCAGCTGATGAGGAATGAATCGTCCGTCCCCTCCATCGCTCTTCTCCCCGTGGCTGACTCTTACTTACTTACCCTAATGATATATAATAGCCTGCAACTGCACTTAACCTGAGCCCTAGTGTGGCAGAGACTGAGTGGGAAATCCACGCTCATTACCATGTTTACCACAGGCTCAGGGGAAGGAAACAACCCGTCAACTGAGAGAAATGAGGGACGTTCAAAATCACACTCAATCAAATTCAATCGAATAATACCGACAGCCATAACCCTCCCATTTCAGCCTTCACCTCAGTCACCGGTAGTAAAACTTTGATGGAACAGATGCAAAACCGGATCCTTCATTTGTTACATGTCTAATGAAATCGCCTGGATCGTATTCATTAGGGAACACCGTTGCAAAACTTTGGACAAAGAAAGGCTTTTTTAAAATCAGACAAGTTCAGGTAGTCCCTCTCCCTGTTTCAGTCCATTCTCTTCCGTTTGGTGGCTAATGAATACAGTAGTGGCTAACCTAGTCCAATGGCTCCTGCAAATACAACCATGAGCTTTTAACTCGAGTGCAACACTATCTCATATGACTTCTTACACTTACAAATACTAAGTGAACGCCGCTCGCTCACTATGAATGTGTAAGCCGGGGTACCGTACAGACACACAGCGACGACGGCAAATGACACAGCCACATGACACGGCTATGAAACCTCAGATCAAATCAATAGGGTGGGAGAGAGGAGTGCAGGTGCCAGGCAGGGGGTCACCACCCATCACTCAGGTCAACAACAGCACAGGAAAACACACAGAGGGGTCACAACATACAGTACACACACACACACGCACCTACATGGACTAGTGTTGGATGACGGACTGTGTGTTCTCTCGTAAACCTGCAGCACTCAGCACCAGTCCATCGTGCCTTTACTAAGAACAAGGAGAGGGAGCGGGTCGGTCCGAGGCCCGGTGGTATTTAGACATGCTCTCTATCAACACTCACGGGCGAGGTGAATTAGGAGAGGAGACGCGATGTGAGGGGAGGAGGAGGAGTAGGAGAGGAGAGGAAGAGGAGTGGTGGAGAAGACGAGGACAGTGAAAGAGTAGACGTGTAGGCAGGAAGAGTAGACAAGAGGAGAGGAGAGGAGGCATTATTGAATTATTGAAGGTGTAGAGGATAAATCTTCCGTGGAGATGCCACAGTGTCGTCTGCATCTTCACACACAGACATCCCACCACACAGCCAGGCTGGCGTGATGAGTGCAGGCTTTGGCTTGCTGACCTTGGGGTTGTTAAAACAAGCTCTCCGTCAGCTTTTCTGCAAAATATGTTTACCTCGGGCCGGGACGGATAGAGAGAGAGAGGGAGAGAAAGAGAGAGAGTGAGTGAGAGAGTGTGAGAGAGAGATAGGGTGAGGGAGAAAGACAGAGAGAGAGAGAGGAGAAAGAGAGGAGAGAGAGGAGAAAGAGGAGAGAGAGACAGGGGGAGGGATTTAAAGGTGTGCTGACAGTACAGGAATAAATACTGAGACTCCATCAATTCTTTCCGGTTTGGAACGAGAGAGTGTGGCAAACAAAAACAACTAGCCACCTCGCGTTGGTCACACAGCAGCTCTGTTAAGTCACACAATCCTCAGAAAAACAGCAGAAGCATCAGAATGCTAAGAGAACACCGAATAAACAGTATGGTAAAAAGAAAAACGGCTATATATGTTTCCATGCGGGGTGTAAAGGAATCAACCAACAATTACTGATGCTTATCTATTAATAAAAAAAAGACAGATTATCTGTACATGCATGAAGACATATATAATAATTAATTGTTTTCCTTCCAGCAGAAAGATTTTCACCGTGCACCGCAACACATTTTTATTTCCATTATTAGTTCTCTATCTCTTAAAAAGATAGGAAAGGACTGTTTCTCTCTTCCCCCGCCCCCTCGTCTGAAAGGTAGGTTTGCTAGAGATGTGTGTGCGTGCGCCCGACCGTCTGTGTTTATGTGTGTGTGCGTGCCTATGAGCGTGTGTGTGCCTGCTTGCGTCCGTGTGTGTGTGTGTGTGCATTGCATCTTGTGGGGCTCTACCTTTGCTGGGGCGTTCCACTACATCATCAGTCTGAGTCATTACAGGGGCGCCTGGTTTGGGCAGGTGCTATGAGAGAGTGTCCCCGTTACAAACGACCGTAGGAACCTCTCTGGAACTCCGGCCCCCTATCCCCTCCCTCGCCTCTCTCCCTATCAGACATCTCAACACACACAGGCCCATATTTCTAACTCTACCTCCCCTCACATCCCCAAAAGGGACGAGGGGGTCTACTTGTTATCCAGTGGGTTACTAGGCCACTCTGTCTGTCTGTGGTGGTTTGGTTTGCACTGGGGGGGGGGACTGGCTCAATCCATCCTGATGACAGCACTGATACAAGCAGGAGAAAGAGGATTGGTTGAGAGGGAGAAACTGTCCTGAAGAAGACCAACAAACATAGATACTAGTATGCACATACACATGCATACACTAACGCAATAATAATGTCAGCATTAGTGTTTGACCTGGGTATGAATATTGACAGGTGGATATCTATAACAGCAAAGTGAATGGAGATAAAAATGGCCACCAGTGTCACATGTAACCAGACACATGTAATAATTCCTGTCGAAGAGGAGACCGGTCTATTACCCAGGCGCCTCTATGGCTCCTCCGATGACACCAAAGAGGGACGTTGTTCGTGTCCCAAATGGCACCCTGTTCCCTTTAAAGCGCACTGCTTTTGACAAAAAGCCCATAAGGCTCTGGTCAAAAGTAGTGCGCTATATAGAGAATATGGTGCCATTTGGGACACACTCATCGAGCACTACCTTGCCCAATTGCTATGGATTGTGTAACGTGTTCACTTTAGATGTACTGTACAAATTGATCTACTGTACCATTGGGAAATAATTTCATGTTAGCCAAGGTAGTGTCTTCATAACATCAAGGACAAGGTCAATCAGGGAAATTTGTAGTATTTAACAGTGTTCCAAATGTAGTATATATCCCTCCAAATATCATGCATATAAGTCCCTCTATCTATACTTCATTTCATACATCATGGATCTTTTTCAGAAAAATTCTACGGCATTTTTCTTTTTCAAAGCTCTTCTACTTTGCTATTCAGGTTTTAAAAGTGTAATTAGTAATTAGTTAGAGTTAACACTAATTAACACGTACACTGACGTCAACCACAAACTGTCCACGTAAGATTGAATCTCAGTTTAGGAAGGTATGCCTCCACGTGCCTGTATTAAACAGATACATTTACATTAGAGCAATTGTGTCTGGGACCCCCCGAAAAAAATCTAACCAAAACAAATAGTGAAGGCACATTCTTAACCTGTCTAACATTGAAAACTGTAGCTGGTAAGAATTGTAGGAATGAATCCTCTTGGTTTGTTAGTGTTCTTAATTGGGCGTGTCGAATTAGAATCTTAACGTGTGTGCTAGGACCAAACAAGGCCCATGTGATGGTTTGACCTAGCCGAGCGTTGCTTTCTGCGTTCACCCTCCCTGCTTCCTCTCTGAGAATCCCCCCGTGAAGCCCTCAGTATCAACCATCACATTAATAACACTGTGCTCGTATTCAAATTTTATGCCGAAAAGCTAAAGAAAGATTGAATGCCCCGCTGTCGCGTGGACCAAAGATTGAAGACGTGTCTCATTGACATTGTTAAAAGTTTATGAAAATATATGAATTCTCAAACGTGGCGGGCTGCTCGGGCCTCTCCACTCCCAACAGTACTGTTCGAGATCTCGGCTTTTAATCAAAATGATTGAATACCGTAAGTTTGGATTCGGGGATTCTAATGGCAAGGACGGATAAAGTGTCACGGTCCTGAACCCAAAAACTAGACTCGCTCGTACAGGCCTGCATAAAAGAAAGTTATGCTTTTTAATGAAAAATATACTTATCATTCTTCATATCGGCTATATCTTGTTTCCCCTCTATATGTATGTGAGTGTTTGGCTAAATGGCATGTATAGTGTAACTGTATGTGGGTGTCACTGAGCTGGCTCCGATCCTCCATGTTGTTGGAACTGATATGATATGTAGCCATATCTGGTAGATGAAGCATAAGGTGCTGACACACGTTCCATACAGCATGTTTAACAGAACAGCTGTTCCCACCGTCAGATGTGTGTGTGCACATGTGTGTGTGTGTGTGTGTGTGGGGGGCTGTGGAGTGACATGCAGATGTATCTGCGATGGCCTACTTGATGGCGCTACGGTGTAGCGCCGGTCACAGGGGGCCAACACGCCGCAGGGCAGTGCTCGCTGTCCCACGGTGCATTGTGGCGGCCCACCCGGGAGAACGCCTGCCGTCTCCCCGCAACCCCTCCTCAACCTTCCACACCCAGCCTGACACACACAGATCTGTTAGACTAACTCCCTCCACTCCTTCGCCAAGCAGGTGGTGTTTTTCTCTCACTCCGGGAGGCTCTCCAAACAAAGCGCTTATAGCATGAACTTATCAATCTCTCCGGTGACACTTTGAACAGCTGGGGACGGGAGGGCACAGAGAGGGGAAAGGAGACGGTACGGCAGCATTCATACTGTCTAGGATAAGATCTGAGTGGATGCAAAGAATATGGCACTAAGTGAAGTAGTCAGTTTCGGTGCTGACTAACATAACGGTAATGACTCGTTTTGGTCCACGTGTCTGTAATGATGATTTGAGAGGCTGCAGGTGGGTGAGGAGGGTGTGAGAGAGTGAGGGAAGGAGGGAAGGAGGGAGGGAGTTTCAGATAGAACTACAGGTAAAGAGTCTGATCAGAGGTCAGGATTTAGAGGTGGGCATTTCCATTGAAAAGGACCCATGAGCACCAACGTGAAGTTTATAGGAGCATATCAAATTGGGTGTCAAATGAAAGCTAACAGTCTATATTTTGGGGAAATGAAGGGATAGATACATTTTTCAATCATTTTCCATCAAAAAAATTAAGCATAATGGCTTTGATTTCTGGATAAACAGATGGGAAAGGGGTCTTAGAAAACACCTACCAGAAAAAGTATTAAAAAGGTATCAGAAATACAACAAAACACAATAATGTTGACATAAAGACCCATGCCGACTAATATCAACACTTATATTTAATTTAGGAGAAATTGTTTACCTTCTGCAAGTTTAAGAAATATTACCTTGTGCCTCCCGAGTGGCGCAGCTGTCTAAGGCACTGCATCGCAGTGCTAGAGGCGTACCTACAGTTAATTCCTGGACTGTGCCACAACCGGCCATGTTGCCGGGAGTCCCATGGGAATGGCGCATAATTGGCCAAGCGGCCGTCCGTGTGATGGGAGGATTTGGCCGGTGGGGCTTTACTTTACTCATCGCGCTCTAGCGACTCCTTGTGGCAGGCCGGGTACCTGCAGGCTGTCCCCGGTCAGCAGTTGAACGGTGTTTCTTCCGACACATTGGTGCGGCTGGCTTCCGGGTTAAGCTGGCGGGTGTTAAGGAGCGCGGTTAGGCGGGTCATGTTTCGGAGGACCCCTTTACCAAAAACCAGATATATTTCACAGAAGTAACAAGTAAAGGTAGACCTATCAATTAGTTATAGTTATTTTACTGATATCAAATTTGTTTATGTGTTAATAAGTAATTAAAACTCGTTACCTAATTCTGTTACTGTCCTCCCGTCCACTGGCAAACTGTTATGTCCTGATAACTGTTATGTCCTGATAACTGTTATGTCCTGATAACTTATGTCCTGATAACTGTTATGTCCTGATAACTGTTATGTCCTGATAACTGTTATGTCCTGATAACTGTTATGTTCTTTCTCTTTCTGTTGTCTGGTGGTCAAACCAAGAGCGTTAAAACAGTCAGTCTGGACAACCCCTCCCTCTCTCTCACTGTCTAGTTAATGTCACCTCTCCCAGATATTAGTCACTTACCCATGAGCCCCCTATCTTTCCATTTTCTGTAACCAGCAACCTCACCCACTGAGCACCGACTGACACTGAACATCCATGGACGTAGAAAAGTAGTTTAAATTTGGTCAGTCCACCCTGACTTTGATGTTAATGTCCACAGACAGACCGTACTGTACCAAATCTGAACCTATCATAGACGTACAGTACCAGTCAAAAGTCTGGATACACCTACTCATTCAAGGGTTTTTCTTTATTTTTTATGTTTTCTACATTTTCAGAATAATAGTGAAGACATCAAAACTATGAAATAACACATATGGAATCATATACAGTGGGGAGAACAAGTATTTGATACACTGCCAATTTTGCAGGTTTACCTACTTACAAAGCATGTAGAGGTCTGTAATTTTTATCATAGGTACTCTTCAACTGTGAGTGACGGAATCTAAAACAAAAATCCAGAAAATCACATTGTATGATTTTTAAATAATACATTTGCATTTTATTGCATGACATAAGTATTTGATACATCAGAAAAGCAGAACTTAATATTTGGTACAATTAATATTTGCTGCAATTACAGAGACCATACGTTTCCTGTAGTTCTATACCAGATTTGCACACACTGCAGCAGGGATTTTGGCCCACTCCTCCATACAGATCCTTCAGGTTTCGGGGCTGTCGCTAGGCAATACGGATTTTCAGCTCCCTCCAAAGATTTTCTATTGGGTTCAGGTCTGGAGACTGGCTAGGCCACTCCAGGACCTTGAGATGCTTCTTACGGAGCCACTCCTTAGTTGCCCTGGCTGTGTGTTTCGGGTCGTTGTCATGCTGGAAGACCCAGCCACGATCCATCTTCAATGCTCTTACTGAGGGAAGGAGGTTGTTGGCCAAGATCTCGCAATACATGGCCCCATCCATCCTCCCCTCAATACGGTGCAGTCATCCTGTCCCCTTTGCAGAAAAGCATCCCCAAAGAATGATGTTTCCACCTCCATGCTTCACAGTTGGGATGGTGTTCTTGGGGTTGTACTCATCCTTCTTCTTCCTCCAAACATGGCGAGTGGAGTTTAGACCAAAAAGCTCTATTTTTGTCTCATCAGACCACATGACCTTCTCCCATTCCTCCTCTGGATCATCCAGATGGTCATTGGCAAACTTCAGACGGGCCTGGACATGCGCTGGCTTGAGCAGGGGGACCATGCGTGCGCTGCAGGATTTTAATCCATGACGGCATAGTGTGTTACTAATGGTTTTCTTTGAGACTGTGGTCCCAGCTCTCTTCAGGTCATTGACCAGGTCCTGCCGTGTAGTTCTGGGCTGATCCCTCACCTTCCTCATGATCATTGATGCCCCACGAGGTGAGATCTTGCATGGTGCCCTAGACCGAGGGAGATTGACCGTCATCTTGAACTTCTTCCATTTTCTAATAATTGCGCCAACAGTTGTTGCCTTCTCACCAAGCTGCTTGCCTATTGTCCTGTAGCCCATCCCAGCCTTGTGCAGGTCTACAATTTTATCCCTGATGTCCTTACACAGCTCTCTGGTCTTGGACATTGTGGAGAGGTTGGAGTCTGTTTGATTGAGTGTGTGGACAGGTGTCTTTTATACAGGTAACGAGTTCAAATAGGTGCAGTTAATACAGGTAATGAGTGGAGAACAGGAGGGCTTCTTAAAGAAAAACTAACAGGTCTGTGAGAGCCGGAATTCAAACTGGTTTGTAGGTGATCAAATACTTATGTCATGCAATAAAATGCAAATTAATTATTTAAAAATCATACAATGTGATTTTCAGGATTTTTTTTAGATTCCGTCTCTCACAGTTGAAGTGTACCTATGATCAAAATTACAGACCTCTACATGCTTTGTAAGTAGGAAAACCTGCAAAATCGGCAGTGTATCAAATACTTGTTCTCCCCACTGTAGTAACCAAAAAAGTGTTCAAAGTAGCCACCCTTTGCCTTAATGACAGCTTTGCACACATTATCTCAACCAGCTTCATGAGGTAGTCACCTGGAATGCATTTCAATTAACAGGTGTGCCCCTTGTTAAAAGTTAATTTGCGGAATTTCTTTCCTTCTTAATGCGTTTGGGCCAATCAGTTGTGTCGTGACAAGGTAGGGGTGGTATACAGAAGATAGCCCTATTTGGTAAATTACCAAGTCCATATTATGGCAAGAAAAGCTCAAATAAGCAAAGAGAAATGACAGTCCATCATTGCTTTAAGACATGAAGGTCAGTCAATCCGGAAAATTAAAGAACTTTTCAAATGTATTCAAGTGCAGTCGCAAAAACCATCAAGCGCTATGATGAAACTGGCTCTCATGAGGACTGCCACAGGAAAGGTAGACCCAGAGTTACCTCTGCTGCAGAGGACACGTACATTAGAGTTACCAGCCTCAGAAATTGCAGCCCAAATAAATGCGTCAGAGTTCAAGTAACAGACACATCTCAACATCAACTGTTCAGAGGAGTCTGTGTGAATCAGGCCTTCATGGTCGAATTGCTGCCAAGAAACCTCTCCTAAAGGACACCAATAAGAAGAATATACTTGCTTGGGCCAAGAAAAACGACCAATGGACATTAGACCGGTGGAAATCCGCCATGTCTTTGTGAGACGCAGAGTAGGTGAACGGATGATCTCTGCATGTGTGGTTCCCACCGTGAAGCATGGAGGAGGAGGTGTGATGGTGTGGGGATTCTTTGCTGGTGACAATGTCAGTGATTTATTTAGAATTTGAGACACACTTAACCAGCATGGCTACCACAGCATTCTGCAGCTATACGCCATCCAATCTGGTTTGTGATTAGTGGGACTATCATTTGTTTTTAAACAGGACAATGACGCTGTCACGGAGTGGGTGTGGGAATGACCAAGACGCAGCGCAGGGATTATAGTTCGACATTATTTAATTTATACTATGTTCTAAAGGTGGAGCGGACTGCTCTGGCACTGGAGCGGAGCAGACGGCTGGACCAGGATTGGGTACCGGTGGAGCGGCCTGCTCTGGCACTGGGGTGGAGCAGACGGCTGGACCCGGCTTGGGCACCGGTGGAGCGGACTGCTCTGGCACTGAGGCGGAGCAGACGGCTGGACCCGGATTGGGCACCGGTGGAGCGGACTGCTCTGGCACTGAGGCGGAGCAGACGGCTGGACCCGGAATGGGCACCGGTGGAGCGGACTGCTCTGGCCCTTGGGCGGAGCAGACGAGGGGAGGTTCCGGGCTGCTGACCTTCGCTGGAGGTTCAGGGCTGCTGACCTTCGCTGGAGGTTCAGGGCTGCGGACCTTCGCTGGAGGTTCAGGGCTGCTGACCTTCGCTAGAGGTTCAGGACTGCTGACCTTCGCTAGAGGTTCAGGGCTGCTGACCTTCGCTAGAGGTTCAGGGCTGCTGACCTTCGCTAGAGGTTCAGGGCTGCTGACCTTCGCTAGAGTTTCAGGTCTGCTGACCTTCGCTGGAGGTTCAGGGCTGCTGACCTTCGCTAGAGTTTCAGGTATGCTGACCTTCGCTAGAGGTTCAGGGCTGCTGACCTTCGCTAGAGTTTCAGGTCTGCTGACCTTCGCTGGAGGTACCCCTCTGTCCCATAGCCTCAGCAATAGTGCTCGTCGGTGATTGAAATCCTTCTCCTCCTCTATCTCCCGTAGGACTGGGTCCTTCTGCGGCTCCACCGGAAGCGCAACCCAGGCTCTCCACCACCTCGTCTGCTCCCATTCCGGGTATTCATGAAACCCCTCTGGCTTCTCCTGATCCTGAACGGTGGGCAGACGAAGTGGTGTGCGATCCCCCTCCTTCAGCCTCTCCGGGCTCTGGCGGCGCACCGATGGTGTGGTGCTCGCAGCCACGACGGACCTTCTTTGGCTCCGGGCCGGCGCCGGACGTAACTGACTGAGGAGGTGCACCGGTGGAGCGGACTGCTCCGGTACGGGAGTAGAGTAGACGGCCGGACCCGGACTGGGGATGCTCCCCTTGGGCCCCTTTAACGTCTGTTCCTTCCTTTTCCTCTCCATCTCTCTCCATTACGCCATGAACCTGCCACGGTCCTCTTGCTCCACCCTAGGCCACGTGGGAAACGGCACTGGCGCTACCTCCTCCTCCTCCTCCGAGTCAGTCTCAAACCCCCCGAGGAGTTCCGTGTCTGTATACCGCCGTGGGGCACTTGCTTTCTCCGTTTCTCGCCCGCTGCGCTGCTTGGTCTCCAGGTGGTGGGTCGTTCTGTCACGGAGTGGGTGTGGGA
Source organism: Thymallus thymallus (assembly GCA_023634145.1). NCBI lineage: Eukaryota > Metazoa > Chordata > Actinopteri > Salmoniformes > Salmonidae > Thymallus > Thymallus thymallus. Next base: position 30,244,690 of record CM042416.1, on the reverse strand, counting down.
ATGACCAAGACGCAGCGCAGGGATTATAGTTCAACATTATTTTATTTATACTATGTTCTAAAGTTATGTAGTACTATGTATATACAAAAACACAAATGACGAACTACCGGTCTAAACACGAATGGACGAAACGTCACGTTCACCAACACAAACACGAATGAACGGACATAAACAAAAAGCACACTTACTTTCACCGTGACTGCAACATATATCGACAACAACCCACACCAGAGTGAAGGACAGACTCAACATATATGGGATCCCTAATTAGAGACAATGCGGTGCAGCTGCCTCTAATTAGGGATCCAACCCAAACCCCACACAGAAACAGAAAAGAACGACATTGTCAGACTCTGACCATAGCTACATAGAGAAGCCTATTTGCTTCTCTATGGCCAGAGCCTGACAGACGCAACACACCTCCAGGCTGTGTAAGGGCTATTTTACCAAGAAGGAAAGTGATGGAGTGCTACATCAGATGACCTGGCTTCCACAATCAACCGACCTCAACCCAATTGAGTTGGGATGAGTTGGACTGCAGAGTGAAGGAAAAGCAGCCAACAAGTGCTCAGCATATGTGGGAAATCCTTCAAGACTGTTGGAAAAGCATTCCAGGTGAAGCTGGTTGAGAGAATATACAGTCCAATACAACACAGTAGTACAGTACAGTACAATACAGTAAGGCAATTAGAGTACAGTAGAGTACAGTATATTGTACTGTCCTCTACTGTACTTAACTATACGCTACTGTACTGTACTGGACTCTACTGCACTGTACTGAACTATACTCTACTGCACTGTACTGAACTCTACTCTACTTTACTGTACTGTACTCTACTGGACTCTACCCTACTCTGCCCTGCTGTTCTGTATTATACTGTATTATACTGTATTAAACTGCTCTGCTCTGCTGCACGATACTCTAATGTGCTCTGCTCTGCTGCACGGTACTCTAATGTGCTCTGCTCTGCTGCACTGTACTCTACTGTGCTCTGCTCTGCTGCACTGTACTCTACTGTGCTCTGCTCTGCTGCACTGTACTCTACTGTGCTCTGCTGCACTGTACTCTACTGTGCTCTGCTCTGCACTCTACTGTGCTCTGCTCTGCTGTAATGTACTCTACTGTGCTCTGCACTCTAATGTGCTGTGTTGCACTGTAATGTCCAAACTTGTGAAACATGAGGAGAATGACATTCATATCATATAATGATGCATTTCTGTGTCGTACAGATCAGGGAGCCATGATGTAATTCCGTTACTGTAATTCTGTTACCGGGTGTAAACCCACTTACTGTAGTAAAATAACCAAAATGTACTTTTTCAAACGCAAGGTGCCATGTCATAGCTGACACCCCATTCCTTCTGAAGACATCTTTGAATCTTAATCTGCACAGTTCTTCCACTAAATTATTTTTTGTACATAAAGCTGGTAGAATACTGTAGGTAAATAGTGTATTCACAGAGAGGCAGAGCCAGGGGAGTAGGAAAAGAGCTTTATAGAAACCCCCAAAAGCACTAACATCAACCACGTCCCCCTCCCAGTGACAGGCGAGGTAAAATAAAATAAAAACTCCACGTCAAGGCTCTGGCATGATCTCCCTAACCCCATGACAGACAGACAGACAGGCAGACAGAGCTCTCTGAAGAGGCTCTGGATTCACAGCTATCACTCTCTCCCCTCTTCTCTTCTCCCTCTCTTCTCCCTCTTCCCCTGTCATTATCTCCCGAGCCAAGACTGGAGAGGTCTGAAGAGGTTTTCAAATCCAGTGAAGCCTGTCACATTACAAAAACATGTCGCTTTTAACTAAATGTAAAATATCAGTAATTGAAGCGATAAATCCACTGTTGTGTTTTTTTCTTCTCTTCTACGCCCATCCTCTCTTTCCTTCCCTAACCCTCGCTCCCTCTCTCTGTCTCTTTCTCTCTCCTTTTTTTTTATGAGGGTACTTTTGATGAGCGGTAAATTGGAAATTATTTTGTGTTGTAATGCCACACTGAAACGTCTTCCCATTAACATCCGTCAGTCATCGCCGACAGAGAAATTACTCAACTGTCAATCTGGCTATGAAAAGAGGTGGTGTGGGGAAGAGGGGGATGGTGAGATTGATCAATAAAGAGATGGAGGGAAGATGAGGGGAGGGGTGGAGGTTGGGGGGGGTCCATCATAATGCTTCTGTTATGGTTGAATAAATCAAAGCTGTAGTGGAATTTAGCATTCTTAGTGTGTGTGTGTGTGTGTGTGTGTGTGTGTGTGTGTGTGTGTGTGTGTGTGTGTGTGTGTGTGTGTGTGTGTGTGTGTGTGTGTGTGTGTGTGTGTGTGTGTGTGTGTGTATATGTGTCATCATCATCCTCACAGGCACCATCTTGCGAGGGCAGCAGCAAATTAAACATTCCTTTCTACGGCAATAATGTAAGGCCTGACAATGGGACTTGAAACCTAACTGTGTCAATGTTGTGCCTGAGTATATGTTACAAAGCATGTCTGATCCCTTAAGGCCGGGGTCATCAATTCATTCAGCCGCAGGACTATTTATTTTGTGAGTATAGTCAGGGGACTGGAACATAATTCCAAATAATTTGTAGACTGCAAACTGATCCCAAACAGATATAATATTTGAATTAAACATAATAATTTCAAACCTTTATATGTGATTACAAATACTGTATCTCTCCATTATGCGTGGGAATACTTTGGAACAGATTCAGATCTCTTTACTTTTCCCACATTCTGTTACATTACAGCTTTATTCTAAATTTGGTTAAATAAATACAAATCCACAGCAATCTACACACAATACCCAATAATGACAAAATAAAAACAGGTTTTTGGCCATTTTTGCACATTTATTCAAAATAAAAACAGAAATACCTTTTTTACACAAGTATTCAGACCCTTTGCTATGAGACTCAAAATTGAGCTCAGGTGCATCCGGTTTCCATTGATCATCCTTGAGATGTTTCTACAACTTGTCCACCTGTGGTAAATTCAATTGATTGGACATGATTTGGAAAGGCACACACCTGTCTATATAAGGTCCCACAGTTGACAGTGCATGTCAGAGCAAAAACCAAGCCACGAGGTCAAAGGAATTTTCCGTAGAGATCAGAGACAGGATTGTGTCGAGGCACAGATCTGGGGGAAGGACATCAAAACATGTCTGCAGCATTGAAGGTCCCCAAGAACACAGTGGCCTCCATCGTTAAATGGAAGAAGTTTGGAACCACCAAGACTCTTCCTAGAGCTGGATGCCCGGCCAAATTGAGCAATTGTGGAAGAAGGGACTTGGTCAGGGAGGTGACCAAGAACATCTCTGCAGCACTCCACCAATCAGGCCTTTATGGTAGAGTGGCCAGACGGAAGCCACCCCTCAGTAAAAGCACATGAAAGCCCGCTTGGAGTTTGCCAAAAGGCACCTAAAGACTCTCAGACCATGAGAAACCAAGATTGAACTCTTTGGCCTGAATGCCAATCGTCACATCTGGAGTAAACCTGGCACCATCCATACGGTGAAGCATGGTGGTGGCAGCATCATGCTGTGGGGATGTTTTTCAGCGGCAGGGACTGGGAGACTAGTCAGGATCGAGGCAAAGATGAACGGAGCAAAGTACAGAGAGATCCTTGATGAAAACTCAGGGCCTCAGACTGGGGCGAAGGTTCACCTTCCAACAGGACAATGACCCTAAGCACACAGCCAGGAGTGGCTTCGGGACAAGTCTCTGAATGTCCTTGAGTGGCCTAGCCAGAGCCCGGACTTAACTCGATCTAACATCTCTGGAGACCTGAAAATAGCTGTGCAGTGACGCTCCCCATCCAACCTGACAGAGCTTGAGAGGATCTGCAGAGAAGAATGGGAGAAACTCCCCAAATACACGTGTGCAAAGCTTGTAGCGTCATACCCAAGAAGACTCGAGGCTGTAATTGCTGCCAAAGTGGCTTCAACAAAGTACTGAGTAAAGGGTCTGAATACTTACGTAAATGTGATATTTCAGTTTTAAATGTTTTATAAATCCTGTTTTTGCTTTGTCACTATGTGAGTAGTTTTTATTTCATCCATTTTAGAATAAGGCTGTAACGTAACAAAATGTGGAAAAAGTCAAGGGGTCTTTTGTAGGCCATCAGTTGGGACTGAACCAGCTGATATTAATTTGCACTGACAGGGGGCTGGATTGCTTTTTAATTACTGATAGTTTTCAGCTGTTGTCTTGGCTTTTCCATGCCTTTTTGAACCTCCCTTTCTTCATGTGTTCAATACTTTTTCCCTGTGTCATTTCACATTATTACACATAATTTAATTTCTGAACTTATTTGTTTTGGTTTCTTTGTATGTATGGATTACTTGGGTTGTTACCAACATCTGGTGAAACTTTCATGTCAATAGCACTTTTGGAAATATATTTACTGAGAAAAATGGTGACGTGTTCAATACTTATTTCACCCGCTGTATATACACTGAGTGTACAAAACATAGTTTTTTTTATTCGGGGGGGGGGGGGGGGGCAAATAAAATCAGGGGGATGCTAGTTGGGGAACCCTGCCTTAAGGGATTAGTTGACACAAACAAACAAATATTATCATGATTTTTACAATGATACTTCTGTTGTTCTGCACAGTACGCACCACATGTAAAACATTTACAAATAAGTAGCCTACGTAATCTGCATGAATGTGTGTGTGTGTGTGTTTTTGGTTTTACTATCCTTGTGGGCAACTCAGAAGGATAGTAAGTCAAGAAAAATGTGAGGACATTTTGCTGGTCCCCACAAGGAAAAGGCTATTTTAGGCTTAGGGCTTAGGGGTTAGGGTTAGGGTTAGAATTAGGAGTTAGGTTTATGGTTAGGTCAGTGTTTCCCAAACTAGGGGTAACCTGATTTGAAAATGGTGTCGAGAGAGTCAAACCAGTCACTAAATCAGACCGGGGGTTGGGGGAGAAGATCATTCAACATTATTTCCCGAGGATCTTCTGAACTTCCCAATACCTTTCTGATGTATTTCAGTCATTTCAAACCATACTTCCTTCAGATTGAAATACTGTCAAAAGTACGGTCAGATTGATTTGTAATAGACTGTCATAGCCCAATTGGATCAATTGGTTGGTCCCCACAAGGATAAGAAAACAAACGTGTGTGTGTGTGTGTGTGTGTGTGTGTGTGTGTGTGTGTGTGTGTGTGTGTGTGTGTGTGTGTGTGTGTGTGTGTGCATACAGAATGTGATATGTGTGTGTGTAATGGCGATTGTGTGGCCGGCTGTACGTGTGTGTGTTTTGCTGTGCTGAGTGGCTCAGCGGTATAGTCGAGAGAGAGTGAGAACTCCTGTATTACTCAATGCTAAATTAATTGCACCAATTATTCACGGAGAGAGTTGTCTAGTGGCGGCCTTCGGGGGGCGAGGCCCTGACCGCTCTCCCTCATTTTTAATTGGCTGTCCTGTTGAATAATTGATTGGAACAAATGCGAAATGGATGGGAAGGTCCAAGTGTCTTTCATCACACCAGGCCGGCCTCTCTGACAGCCAGGCACAAACAAACTTGCTGCTTTCCACAGTAAACAAACGTGGGGAATAAATCCACACACAGCGGACACTGGGGAGGCTGCACATACAGATAGGACACACACACACACACACACACACACACACACACACACACACACACACACACACACACACACACACACACACACAGGCTGGACAGAGATGTTCTGAACTTCACTCAGCATGTATTGACCTAACAGCATGGAGAATGTACAGCTGCAGAGAGGCTCCGTTGGATTGGATAAAGATGTCTGCAAAGCTGAAGGATTCCTTTCCGACGCAGTGTGTGTGTGTGATGCTGATGATTATAAAATAGCACTGGTGAATGACTGAGAGGGACCTACACTACGGCAAAGGGGAGGGGAGCGGAAGGAAAAAGATTGCAAAAATCTGTTAGAACCAGGTCAGTGGTGCTAATATTGGTCAAGTGAAGCCAGTCCACATAAGACCATTCAATACCAATTGAAACTGCACATAGCATCACACACACACACACACACACACACACACCCCTCCCCAGTAATCAAAGGCTATTAACTCCCAGTGCTTTCACAACAAAACAGATGTAAGATTCATGAGTGGTGCGGGCCAGTGACTGTTGTCTTTACCTACAGGCTAGCAAAAAAAAACAATTAGTGTAGCGTTGGCCCCACTGTCCGGCACGATCAATAGTCCCTGATAGTCTTATAAGCCTGTTGACCGAGTGAAGCGGTTCTCTCTGAACTCCATCTCTAGCAGACACACAGAGAGAGAGAGACACCCTCCCCCTGGATTAAGACAGCTCTGCAAGCCCTGACACAATCAGAGATGGAGACAGAGGCTGGGAATGTTACCTAGTGTGGGGAAGGACCCTCTGAACATGGCTCTATGGATGGAGAGGTGTATGTGTGGGGAGGCGGAGGGGGAGGGGGGAGGGAGGCAGGGTATGTGTGTGTGTGTGTGTGTGTGTGTGTGTGTGTGTGTTTGTGTGCGGCTGTGTGTGTGTGTGTGTGTGTGTGTGTGTGTGCATACTGTATGTATGTGCATGGATTTCTGCATGTACGTGCGTATGTCCTTGTATCTGAGTTATGTTCGCTCGTTCACACTGCTCATTCCATGGGTAAGCGAATGCTCCTACCATTGTCTCTCCCAAGCAACTTCAACCAGTGTTTTGGCTTACTGCCCCGCATACTGCTTGTATCCACAGCACTAACTTGCAAGTTGGTGATCTCCCGTTCATTTAGTAAACTGCAGCCAGGTCCTCTCTGTTTACCGTGCTGGTGTATGTGTGATCAAGTGTGTGTGTTTGTCATTTCACTGGAGGAGCTTGTTTTCGGGAGGCGGGGTGTGGGTTGTGTTTTGCGAACTAATTTTAGCTCACAACAAGCTTGTAGCATGGCTAATACTAGACAGAAAAACGCCCCAAAGCTCAATGCAGAAGAGGAATACGTATCAAGCACTACACTCAATGAAATACTCCATCATCAGAAAGAGTTCTATAAAGATCTAATAGAAATGTCCTTCCTGCAACTCTTGATGGATTCTATGGATTCTACCAACAGAAGGATTGATGATCTGTTTAAGGACGTAATATAATTTAAACACAGTTTGGAGTTTACGCGGTCAGAGGTGGAGGATCTAAAGGGCGTGCATGTCACAAGCCAGACCGCATTCAAAACCATGTCTGAGGATTTCTTAATCTTCTAAACAACGCTTGACAAGCACTCTTCCAAAGGAGACTACCTCGAAAAACCATCGCTGCGCAATAACATTTGCAAATCGATGGAATTGAGGACGTAAAGACGGAAACTTGGCATGACACAGAAACTCCTGGCAGATCCACTCAAACTGGACGCTAAACTTATCGAGATAGAGAAGGCGTATAGGAATGTCACTTTCTTCCCCGATGGACGGCCCAGATCTATAGTGGTGAGGCTGCTCAGGTTCAAAGACAAGGAGGATCATCTCAGGAGAGCCAGGTGTCTGAAGGGAACCAACATCTTCATCAATGAAAACTTATCTGAAAAGGTGCACCTCAAAAGAAAGGAACTACTGCCAAGACTAATTGAAGAAAAAAAACAACAACATTGCATACCTGAAGTATGATCAGCTGGTCGTTCACCCTCCTCTCGTAGGCCTATGGCAAGTGATTCTGCTATAGTCCACTGATTTGACACTTAGGACACACCGACACACACACGGACACACACCCACACACACCCACACACCCACCCACGTATTTATTCTACTTTGTTCATATGTTTCAAGTCTTGTCAATGGACTGTGTCAATGTGCATTATATAGGAAGTGCAGCCCTATTGACAAAACTAACACAAATAGATGGTTGTATTGGACATGTGAGACATGCACTTCTATGTTTCCGTTCCACTCACTAGATGATTCCGACTGTGTTGATCTCTTAGTTGGGCAGTTGATATAAACCATGATAACAGGGTCTTTAAACCATTAGATATTAATGAAGCGAACTATAAATATAATGATTGTGTTGATCCAGATACTGACATTTCCCAGAAATAAGTCTATCACCTGTGATTAGAGTATAATGTAAAGCAATTTAACAACCTGTATAGCCGTTTATCTAATTCCAAGGCAAGTATATGTTCTACCTTTCATTTTTATCTTAACATTTCATCTTAACAGATTCTAACCCCAAGCCATAAGACTCCTGAACATCGAATGAAATGGCTACCTGGACTATCCAAGATCTTTACCAAATTATCGCGCAAAATCCATACTAACATTTTTTTTCTACAATCCTAGAAAAAGTGGTGTATAAGAGAGAATGTTGAAACATTTAAATCAACACTGTATTTTAAAGACATAAAAGACTCAGATATGGCTCTTTTGCAACTTGTGGATAAAATATTTACAACCCTTAACAACAATGAATACACTCTTGGCATCTTTTTAGATTTATCCAAAGCGTTTGACACGGTTGATCATGAAATTTTACTTTCTAAATTCCATTATGGCTTTCATGATTATACATATAATTGGTTATATAGTTATGTTTATCTTTAGAGAACAATTTGTTTATGCAAACGGCTGGGCATCAACCAGGGCCAAGATATCCTGTGGCGTCCCACAGGGTTGGATAATTGGACCTTTGTTATTCATAATCTATATGAATGACCTTGCTGCTCTGTCTTCTACCATATTTCCAATTCTCTTTGCTGATGATACCAATTAGATTATATCACACAAGAATTTGATTCACTCATTATTGAAGCCAACTCAGGTATGTGTCACGCTCGGGTGTGTAGAGAGACCAAGGCGCAGCGATAGTTCGACATAATTTATTTAAGTATTAAACTATACGTGACGTGAACTACACAAATTAACAATGATACAGAGGGGAGAACAAGTATTTGATACACTGCCGATTTTGCAGGTTTTCCCACTTACAAAGCATGTAGAAGTCTGTAATTTTTATCATAGGTACTCTTCAACTGTGAGTGATGGAATCTAAAACAAAAATCCAGAAAATCACATTGTATGATTTTTAAGTAATTAATTTGCATTTTATTGCATGACATAAGTAGTTGATACATCGATAAAGCAGAACTTAATATTTGGTACAGAAACCTTTGTTTGCAATTACAGAGATCATACGTTTCCTGTAGTTCTTGACCAGGTTTGCACACACTGCAGCAGGGATTTTGGCCCACTCCTCCATACAGACCTTCTCCAGATCCTTCAGGTTTCGGGGCTGTCGCTGGGCAATACGGACTTTCAGCTCCCTCCAAAGATTTTCTATTGGGTTCAGGTCTGGAGACTGGCTAGGCCACTCCAGGACCTTGAGATGCTTCTTACGGAGCCACTCCTTAGTTACCCTGGCTGTGTGTTTCGGGTCGTTGTCATGCTGGAAGACCCAGCCATGACCCATCTTCAATGCTCTTACTGAGGGAAGGAGATTGTTGGCCAAGATCTCGCGATACATGGCCCCATCCATCCTCCCCTCAATACGGTGCAGTCGTCCTGTCCCCTTTGCAGAAAAGCATCCCCAAAGAATGATGTTTCCACCTCCATGCTTCACGGTTGGGATGGTGTTCTTGGGGTTGTACTCATCCTTCTTCTTCCTCCAAACACGGCGAGTGGAGTTTAGACCAAAAAGCTCTATTTTTGTCTCATCAGACCACATGACCTTCTCCCATTCCTCCTCTGGATCATCCAGATGGTCATTGGCAAACTTCAGACAGGCCTGGACATGCGCTGGCTTGAGCAGGGGGACCTTGCGTGCGCTGCAGGATTTTAATCCATGACGGTGTAGTGTGTTACTAATGGTTTTCTTTGAGACTGTGGTCCCAGCTCTCTTCAGGTCATTGACCAGGTCCTGCCGTGTAGTTCTGGGCTGATCCCTCACCTTCCTCATGATCATTGATGCCCCACGAGGTGAGATCTTGCATGGTGCCCCAGACCGAGGGAGATTGACCGTCATCTTGAACTTCTTCCATTTTCTAATAATTGCGCCAACAGTTGTTGCCTTCTCTCCAAGCTGCTTGCCTATTGTCCTGTAGCCCATTCCAGCCTTGTGCAGGTCTACAATTTTATCCCTGATGTCCTTACACAGCTCTCTGGTCTTGGCCATTGTAGAGTGGTTGGAGTCTGTTTGACTGAGTGTGTGGACAGGTGTCTTTTATACAGGTAACGAGTTCAAACAGGTGCAGTTAATACAGGTAATGAGTGGAGAACAGGAGGGCTTCTTAAAGAAAAACGAACAGGTCTGTGAGAGCCGGAATTCTTACTGGTTGGTAGGTGATCAAATACTTATGTCATGCAATAAAATGCAAATTAATTATTTAAAAATCATACAATGTGATTTTCTGGATTTTTGTTTTAGATTCCGTCTCTCACAGTTGAAGAGTACCTATGATAAAAATTACAGACCTCTACATGCTTTGTAAGTAGGAAAACCTGCAAAATCGGCAGTGTATCAAATACTTGTTCTCCCCACTGTATATGTGGTGTGGTTTTCATATAAGTTCTTTTTGGGCTTCCAACCTCACCTGTACACCGTTTTTCTATTTTGATCTGTACTGTTTTGTCTTTAACTTATTTTCTGTGGTGCAAATAAATAAAACCTAAAAAAAAAAAAACAGGTATGCACACTCTATCCAACCGGAGGAAGGCCTAGGTAGTGGACCATGTTGTACCGTCATGAGACCAGAAAGTGAACCATCGCCCACCGACCAGGCTCGACTTTTTAAAGGACAATAACACCTGCAACAAAAGTGCAACTACAGAAGATAAACACATAACACAATCTGCTGCCCTTCACTCGGCTCTGTTTACGTCCTCATTACCACCGTGAACATGGAAACAGCTGGGCTGGAGCTGCTCACTAAAACCTCCACATGCCTATTGTCAACTAGGGAAGCAGGGGAGGAGGAGGAGGAGGAGGAGAGAAGACGAGAGAGCGTGGAGGACTGGACCAGCTGTTGCTATGAGGGCGCGGCAGCGGCGAACAGGTGTCACTCCCACTGACGGGCTGTGTCTGGCTTCACCCTGCTCCCCTTGCCCTCCTGAACATCCACCCACAGCTCCCTCACCCCCACACCCCCTCCTCTGCCTCGCCTGACAGACTGCTTATAGAACACACTAGCCCCTGCCGCCACTCAATCACATACTGAGACAGACAAAGTTAATCAATGTGGATGTATCAAATTACGCGAATAACATAACACAAGAAGTATAAATTAGAATTATGATTGAGTCAAAAGACATAGAATATATTATACAGTATGTGTGGGCATGTACGAGTATGAAAGAGTTGTTGGTACATATTCATAACGGCTTGTAACAGGTGTTTGTAGGTAGTGGCTCAGTCAGTAGAGCAAGGTGCTTGCAAAGCAAAGGCTTTTGGGTTGGATTCCCGCTAGGGCCAGCTATACGTAAAATGTATGCACGCTTGAGTGTAAGTCACTTTAGATAAAAGCATCTGCTGAATGCCATATACAGTGCATTCGGAAAGTATTCAGGCCCCTTGACTTTTTCCACATTTTGTTATGTTACAGAGTTATCCTGAAATGGATTCAATCGTTTTTCCCCCCATCAATCTACACACAAAACCCCATCATGACAAAGCAAAAACAGGTATTTAGATATTTAAAATACAGAAATACATACGTATTCAGACCCTTTACTCAGCACATTATTGAAGCACCTTTAGCAGCGATTACAGCCTTGAGTCTTGTTGGGTATGATGCTACAAGCTTGGCACACCTGTATTTGGGGAGTTTCTCCCATTCTTCTCTGCAGATCCTCTCAAGCTCTGTCAGGTTGGATGGGGAGTGTCGCTGCACAGCTATTTTCAGGTCTCTCCTGAGTCTGGGCTCTGGCTGGGCCACTCAAGGACATTCAGAGATTTGTCCCCAAGCCACTCCTGCATTGTTTTGGCTGTGTGCTTTTTGTCCTGTTGAAAGGTGAACCTTCGCCCCAGTCTGAGGTCCTGCGCTCTGGAGCAGGTTTTCATCAAGGATTTCTCTGTACTTTACTCTGTTAATCTTTCCCTCAATCCTGAGAGTCTTTAGGTGCCATTTGGCAAACTCCAAGCGGGCTGTCATGTGCCTTTTTTTTAGGGGTGGCTTCCGTCTGGCCACTCTACCAGAAATCCCTGATTGGTGGAATGCTGCATAGATGGTTGTCCTTCTGGAAGGTTCTCCCAACTTTACAGAGGAACTCTGTAGCTCTGTCAGAGTGACCATCAGATTCTTGGTCCCCTCCCTGACCAAGTCCCTTCTCACACGATTGCTCACTTTGGCCGGGCGTCCAGCACCAGGAAGTGTCTTGGTGGTTCAAAACTTCTTCCATTTAAGAACGATGGAGGCCACTCTGTTCTTGGGGACCTTCAATGCTGCATAAAGTTTTTGGTACCCAGCCCCAGATCTGTGCCTCAACACAATCCTGTCTCTGACCTCGTGGCTTGGTTTTTTGCTCTGACGTGCACTGTCAACTGTGTAGACAGGTGTGTGCCTTTCCAAATCAATTGAATTTACCACAGGTGGACTCCAATCAAGTTGTAGAAACATCTCAAGGATGATCAATGGGAACAGGATGCACCTGAGCTCAATTTAGAGTCTCAAAGCAAAGGGTCTGAATACTTACGTAAATAAGGTATTTCTTATTCTAAAAAAAGAAAAACTGTTTTCGCTTTGTCATTATGAGGTATTGTGGAAAAGGGCAAGGGGTCTGAATATTTTCTGAATGCACTGTATATGATATAGTATATTATGTAGCTAAGCTAAGCAAGGCTGACAATACACTGGCTTCCTGTGTAGTCAGTGTACTACTACTACTGTATAGTATAGTATATCTTATGTTCAGGCCTTTGGCAACGTCGTCATTGTCTAAGATAGTGGCGTTAGTGGGATCGAGGCGTGTGCAGGTGCGTAGAATGCAGGAGGGGCTGTAATTACTCTGGTGTCAGCGCTGCCGCGGCGACTCCTCCCCGGCAAAGGCCGCAGGCATCCATAACCCGTCGTCCTGCCACTGGATAAACGCTGCGCCATCCATCACGGGCCAACTTGACAAATACCATATATAATAGAAGTTTATTTTTATGGGGGCCTGAATCAAGGACTTTCCCATGCATACAAAAACGTGTCACAATTATTTATGGCTTGTGCTGAGACACACAATATGTCATATCAAACTCCCATCCTCCGCCCCCGGCGCCCGCGCCAGCCTGTCGATATCGCTGCTGTTATCAATAATGTGGAACACCGCTACAATAAGCCTCCAGGATTCTGAGGTCATTCCGACGGCTCAAGCGCACAGAGAGAAACGCACAGACACACTAGTCCTTGATGAACTGTAGCGCAGAAAGAGCTAGGATAATACACGCACACACGCACACCCATGCACGCACACACACACACACACACAAACAGACCCTACGCCTTTAATTATCTGTCTATTTTCTACCATAATCCCCCCCCGACTACAACAACAATTACCCAAACAAAGATACATGTTCAAAAATGAAGATGACCCGTTTTGGATAGAGGACAGACATGGATATATGTCTGTCAATCAAACGGCAGGTTTAAAAAAAAAAAAAGAAATACACCGCCAGTCAAAAGTTTGGAATATTACTCATTCGAGGGTTTTTCTTTATTTGCACTATTATTTACATTGTAGAATAAAAGTGAAGACATCAAAACTATGACATAACACATATGGAATCATGTAGTAACCATAAAAGTGTTAAACAAATCAAAATATATTTTATATTTGAGATTCTTTAAATAGCAACCCTTTGCCTTGATGACAGCTTTGCACACTTGGCATTCTCTCAACCAACTAGGCAAGTCGGTTAAGAACAAATTCTTATTTACAATGACGGCCTACACCGGCCAAACTCGGACGACGCTGGGCCAATTGTGCGCCGCCCTACGGAACTCCCAATCACGGCCGGTTGTGATACAGCCTCTAATCGAACCAGGGTGTCTGGTTCGTCATAGCAAAACGAAACAGTCAAAGACGAGTGAGCATGGGAGTGTGTGCGTGTGTGTGTGCGTGTATCCTTTTGCAGAATATCAGTCTGTCCCTGATGTTTTTCCTGGAGAGAAGTGGGTTCTTTGTTGCCCTTCTTGACATCAGGCCATCCTCCAAAAGTATTTGCCTCACTGTGTGTGCAGAAGCACTCACACCTGCCTGCTGCCTGGTGGTGCCCCGATCCCGCAGCTGAATCAACTTTAGGAGACGGTCCTGGCGCTTGCTGGACTTTCTTGGGCGCCCTGACGCCTTCTTCACAACAATTGAACCTCTCTCCTTGAAGTTCTTGATGATCCGATAAATGGTTGATTTAGGTGCAATCTTACCAGCAGCAAAATCCTTGCCTCTGAAGCCATTTTTGTGCAAAGCAATGATGACGGCACGTGTTTCCTTGCAGGTAACCATGGTTGACAGAGGAAGAACAATGATTTCAAGCACCACCCTCCTTTTAAAGCTTCCAGTCTGTTATTCTGACTCAATCAGCATGACAGAGTGATCTCCAGCCTTGTCCTCGTCAACACTCTCACCTGTGTTAACGAGACAATCACTGACATGATGGCAGCTGGTCCTTTTGTGGCAGGGCTGAAATGCAGTGGAAATGTTTTAGATGAAGTTCATTTTCATGGCAAAGAGGGACTTTGCAATTAATTGCAATTCATCTGATCATGCCATTCTGGAGTATATGCAAATTGCCATCATCGACACTGAGGCAGCAAACTTTGTGGAGACCAATACTTGTGTCATTCTGGCGACGACTGTAAGTGTGTGTTTGCTAGAATGAGTGGCAAACAGCGAAGGAAATATAGAAGGAAAAAAATAACAACTGAAAGCAAATCCCTGCAAATCTGAGAGCCGTCAATCTAGGTGAGTGGCAACCCCTTTCGCCCTGAGAAAAGGCAATAAATTGGGGTTCCAGATAAGGCCTGCAACACCAGTGCCATGCCTGACAAAAAATGAGCGGCTTTTCCGTAGGCTACTTGAGTGCTGTCAATCAGCGTGACTGCCAGGCTCACACATTGCCAGTGGAGAGACAGATAGAAGAAAAAACAGATTACAGAGGGGGGGGGGAGAGAGGGAGGGAAAGAGAGAGAGAGAGAGAGAGAGAGAGAAATAGAGAGAGAAATATATATATATATAGAGAGAGAGAGGGAGAGAGAGAGAGAGAGAGAGAGAAATAGAGAGAGAAATATATATATATAGAGAGAGAGAGGGAGAGAGAGAGAGAGAGAGAGAGAGAGAGAGAGCATTAAGCTGGAGCTAGAGGAAAATGAATAAATATGATAATTGAAATGATGAGATTGTGGTACTTGGTGTTTTGGATTCTGCTACCAGCAGGGATTAGGCCCAGTTCACCGTCATTTTCATTGCTGTGCTTCTACAACACTCGCAGACAAACACACACACATGCACACACACACACACACACACACACACACACACACACACACACACACACACACACACACACACACACACACACACACACACACACACACACACACACACAAACACACACACACGCGCACACAGACACACACACACACACACACACACACACACACACACACACACACACACACACACAGGTAAAGATAGCCTTTTTAACTAGTTCTATACTTCGCCTAAATCTCTCGGGCTGACAAACCCTTAAACTAAAATTAGACGTCTAAAAGCCAACCACACACACAAACAAAACAATAGCTCATGGAACAACAGGATAACGTTGTCCTGTGAAGGCACAAAATGTATGGTCTAGGAGAGATAGCAGCAACAGTAAATTATTACCTTTTTACAAACTGGGCCTTTGTAATAAAATGTGTCAGGAGAGTGTTATCAATTCACCAGTTCAGTGAAGATAGTATTTCTGAAGCCACAGAGAGAGAGGGGATCGCTATCAGGAGGGAAGCCCAAATCTGTATTCTTCACTGTCCAGAAGGGAGGGCCTTAGACCTGTGTATGTGTGTGTTTGTTTGTTTGTTTGTGTGTATGTGTGTATGTATGTATGTGTGTGGTGTGTGTGTGTGTGTGTGTGTGTGTGTGTGTGTGTGTGTGTGTGTGTGTGTGTGTGTGTGTGTGTGTGTGTGTGTGTGTGTGTGTGTGTGTGTGTGTAGAGGTTAGGAGGGTATGTGTATGGAGGGAAAGGGAAAGTGGGGATACTAGTCAGTTGTACAACTGAATGCATTCAGCTGAAATGTGTCTTCCACATTTAACTCAATAGGAGGGTGTGTATATGGGGGATAGGAGGGTGTGTATATGGGGGATAGAAGGGTGTGTGTATGGGGGATAGGAGGGTGTATATGGGGGATAGGAGGGTGTGTATATGGGGGATAGGAGGGTGTGTATGGGGGATAGGAGGGTGTGTATATGGGGGATATGAGGGTGTGTATGAGGGATAGGAGGGTGTGTATATGGGGGATAGGAGGGTGTATATGGGGGATAGGAGGGTGTGTATATGGGGGATAGGAGGGTGTATATGGGGGATAGGAGGGTGTGTATATGGGGGATAGGAGGGTGTATATGGGGGATAGGAGGGTGTGTATATGGGGGATATGAGGGTGTGTATGAGGGATAGGAGGGTGTGTATATGGGGGATAGGAGGGTGTGTATATGGGGGATAGAAGGGTGTGTGTATGGGGGATAGGAGGGTGTATATGGGGGATAGGAGGGTGTGTATATGGGGGATAGGAGGGTGTGTATATGGGGGATAGGAGGGTGTGTATGGGGGATAGGAGGGTGTGTTTATGGGGGATAGGAGGGTGTGTGTATGGAGGATAGGAGGGTGTGTATGGGGGATAGGAGGGTGTGTATATGGGGGATATGAGGGTGTGTATGAGGGATAGGAGGGTGTGTATATGGGGGATAGGAGGGTGTGTGTATGGAGGATAGGAGGGTGTGTTTATGGGGGATAGGAGGGTGTATATGGGGGATAGGAGGGTGTGTATATGGGGGATAGGAGGGTGTGTATATGGGGGATAGGAGGGTGTGTATATGGGGGATAGGAGGGTGTGTATGGGGGATAGGAGGGTGTGTTTATGGGGGATAGGAGGGTGTGTGTATGGAGGATAGGAGGGTGTGTATGGGGGATAGGAGGGTGTGTGTATGGGGGATAGGAGGGTGTGTGGGGGATAGGAGGGTGTGTGTATGGAGGATAGGAGGGTGTGTTTATGGGGGATAGGAGGGTGTGTATATGGGGGATAGGAGGGTGTGTATGGGGGATAGGAGGGTGTGTGTATGGAGGATAGGAGGGTGTGTTTATGGGGGATAGGAGGGTGTGTATATGGGGGATAGGAGGGTGTGTATATGGGGGATAGGAGGGTGTGTGTATGGAGGATAGGAGGGTGTGTATATGGGGATAGGAGGGTGTGTGTATGGAGGATAGGAGGGTGTGTTTATGGGGGATAGGAGGGTGTGTGTATGGAGGATAGGAGGGTGTGTGTATGGGGATAGGAGGGTGTGTGTATGGAGGATAGGAGGGTGTGTTTATGGGGGATAGGAGGGTGTGTGTATGGAGGATAGGAGGGTGTGTTTATGGGGGATAGGAGGGTGTGTGTATGGAGGATAGGAGGGTGTGTGTATGGGGATAGGAGGGTGTGTGTATGGAGGATAGGAGGGTGTGTGTATGGGGATAGGAGGGTGTGTTTATGGGGGATAGGAGGGTGTGTTTATGGGGGAGAGGAGGGTGTGTTTATGGGGGATAGGAGGGTGTGTGGGGGATAGGAGGGTGTGTGTATGGGGATAGGAGGGTGTGTTTATGGGGGATAGGAGGGTGTGTTTATGGGGGATAGGAGGGTGTGTTTATGGGGGATAGGAGGGTGTGTGTCCCACCAAGCAGCGACATGGGGCTCGCCTCCTTGGACTGGTTATGCCTCTCTCACTGACTCTCTCTCTCTGACTCTCGTTTTAAGCAGGTCATACATACAGTATACAGTGGGGAGAACAAGTATTTGATACACTGCCGATTTTGCAGGTTTTCCCACTTACAAAGCATGTAGAAGTCTGTAATGTTTATCATAGGTACTCTTCAACTGTGAGTGACGGAATCTAAAACAAAAATCCAGAAAATCACATTGTATGACTTTTAAGTAATTAATTTGCATTTTATTGCATGACATAAGTATTTGATACATCAGAAAAGCAGAACTTAATATTTGGTACATAAACCTTTGTTTGCAATTACAATCATACGTTTCCTGTAGTTCTTGACCAGGTTTGCACACAAATTTTGGCCCACTCCTCCATACAGATCCTTCAGGTTTCGGGGCTGTCGCTGGGCAATACGGACTTTCAGCTCCCTCCAAAGATTTTCTATTGGGTTCAGGTCTGGAGACTGGCTAGGCCACTCCAGGACCTTGAGATGCTTCTTACGGAGCCACTCCTTAGTTGCCCTGGCTGTGTGTTTCGGGTCGTTGTCATGCTGGAAGACCCAGCCACGACCCATCTTCAATGCTCTTACTGAGGGAAGGAGGTTGTTGGCCAAGATCTCGTGATACATGGCCCCATCCATCCTCCCCTCAATACAGTGCAGTCGTCCTGTCCCCTTTGCAGAAAAGCATCCCCAAAGAATGATGTTTCCACCTCCATGCTTCACGGTTGGGATGGTGTTCTTGGGGTTGTACTCATCCTTCTTCTTCCTCCAAACACGGCGAGTGGAGTTTAGACCAAAAAGCTCTATTTTTGTCTCATCAGACCACATGACCTTCTCCCATTCCTCCTCTGGATCATCCAGATGGTCATTGGCAAACTTCAGACGGGCCTGGACATGCGCTGGCTTGAGCAGGGGGACCTTGCGTGCGCTGCAGGATTTTAATCCATGACGGCGTAGTGTGTTACTAATGGTTTTCTTTGAGACTGTGGTCCCAGCTCTCTTCAGGTCATTGACCAGGTCCTGCCGTGTAGTTCTGGGCTGATCCCTCACCTTCCTCATGATCATTGATGCCCCACAAGGTGAGATCTTGCCTGGTGCCCCAGACCGAGGGAGATTGACCGTCATCTTGAACTTCTTCCATTTTCTAATAATTGCGCCAACAGTTGTTGCCTTCTCACCAAGCTGCTTGCCTATTGTCCTGTAGCCCATCCCAGCCTTGTGCAGGTCTACAATTTTATCCCTGATGTCCTTACACAGCTCTCTGGCCTTGGCCATTGTGGAGAGGTTGGAGTCTGTTTGATTGAGTGTGTGGACAGGTGTCTTTTATACAGGTAACGAGTTCAAACAGGTGCAGTTAATACAGGTAATGAGTGGAGAAGAGGAGGGCTTCTTAAAGAAAAACTAACAGGTCTGTGAGAGCTGGAATTCTAACTGGTTGGTAGGTGATCAATTACTTATGGCATGCAATAAAATGCAAATTAATTATTTAAAAATCATACAATGTGATTTTCTGGATTTTTGTTTTAGATTCCGTCTCTCACAGTTGAAGTGTACCTATGATAAAAATTACAGACTTCTACATGCTTTGTAAGTAGGAAAACCTGCAAAATCGGCAGTGTATCAAATACTTGTTCTCCCCACTGTATGTGTATCTCTGTGTGAGTGGTATGGCTTTGGTCTGCAGCTGTCTGTCTCTGCCGGTCGACCTGTGTCTGTCTGTGCGTGCATGAATGTGTATGTGTGAATTTTCAGCTATAGGGAAATAAATCTTAGCGGCTTAGCGGATGTCTCTCTCAAACAAATACACGCACGCGCACACACACACATACACATGCGCGCACACACACCTTCCTTGCCCCAAACCCCACCCCTACTCTATATCACCCTCCAATGACCAGGAAGGGGGAGGAGACATGGTGCATCCTTCTCTGGAGTCTATGGAGTCCAGCTCTAATACTCTGTTGTCTGTTCAGGTTGAGTCCAGCTCTAATACTCTGTTGTCTGTTCAGGTTGAGTCCAGCTCTAATACTCTGTTGTCTGTTCAGGTTGAGTACAGCTCTAATACTCTGTTGTCTGTTCAGGTTGAGTCCAGCTCTAATACTCTGTTGTCTGTTCAGGATATGGAGTCCAGCCCTAATACTCTGTTGTCTGTTCAGGTTGAGTCCAGCTCTAATACTCTGTTGTCTGTTCAGGTTGAGTCCAGCTCTAATACTCTGTTGTCTGTTCAGGTTGAGTCCAGCTCTAATACTCTGTTGTCTGTTCAGGTTGAGTCCAGCTCTAATACTCTGTTGTCTGTTCAGGATATGGAGTCCAGCCCTAATACTCTGTTGTCTGTTCAGGATATGGAGTCCAGCCCTAATACTCTGTTGTCTGTTCAGGTTGAGTCCAGCTCTAATACTCTGTTGTCTGTTCAGGTTGAGTCCAGCTCTAATACTCTGTTGTCTGTTCAGGTTGAGTCCAGCTCTAATACTCTGTTGTCTGTTCAGGATATGGAGTCCAGCCCTAATACTCTGTTGTCTGTTCAGGTTGAGTCCAGCTCTAATACTCTGTTGTCTGTTCAGGTTGAGTCCAGCTCTAATACTCTGTTGTCTGTTCAGGTTGAGTCCAGCTCTAATACTCTGTTGTCTGTTCAGGTTGAGTCCAGCTCTAATACTCTGTTGTCTGTTCAGGTTGAGTCCAGCTCTAATACTCTGTTGTCTGTTCAGGTTGAGTACAGCTCTAATACTCTGTTGTCTGTTCAGGTTGAGTCCAGCTCTAATACTCTGTTGTCTGTTCAGGATATGGAGTCCAGCCCTAATACTCTGTTGTCTGTTCAGGTTGAGTCCAGCTCTAATACTCTGTTGTCTGTTCAGGTTGAGTCCAGCTCTAATACTCTGTTGTCTGTTCAGGTTGAGTCCAGCTCTAATACTCTGTTGTCTGTTCAGGTTGAGTCCAGCTCTAATACTCTGTTGTCTGTTCAGGATATGGAGTCCAGCCCTAATACTCTGTTGTCTGTTCAGGATATGGAGTCCAGCCCTAATACTCTGTTGTCTGTTCAGGTTGAGTCCAGCTCTAATACTCTGTTGTCTGTTCAGGTTGAGTCCAGCTCTAATACTCTGTTGTCTGTTCAGGTTGAGTCCAGCTCTAATACTCTGTTGTCTGTTCAGGATATGGAGTCCAGCCCTAATACTCTGTTGTCTGTTCAGGTTGAGTCCAGCTCTAATACTCTGTTGTCTGTTCAGGTTGAGTCCAGCTCTAATACTCTGTTGTCTGTTCAGGTTGAGTCCAGCTCTAATACTCTGTTGTCTGTTCAGGTTGAGTCCAGCTCTAATACTCTGTTGTCTGTTCAGGTTGAGTCCAGCCCTAATACTCTGTTGTCTGTTCAGGTTGAGTCCAGCCCTAACACACACACAGTCTGAGGCATACAGCCCAACTAGCGAACCACGCTGAAATCTCTCATTAAAAATCCAGAAACACCATCCCCCCCCCCCTTCTTTTCACAGGTGTCAAGAGAGATTTCATGGCCTGTTCCTATGTGTGGATTTGCCACACCCCTTTTTAGTGCTAATTTGCCCTTTTAGGTTTAATCTCTCTGTGAGTGGCTTTCCTCGCCCTTTAATTAGGCAACAGGGAGCCGAACACCAACACCAAACACAGACACGCACACAGAGAGAAACAAAGAGACACGCACACACAGAGAAACAAACACAGACACGCACACAGAGAGAAACGAAGAGACACTCACACACAGAGAAACAAACACAGACACGCACACAGAGAAACAAACACAGACACGCACACAGAGAGAAACGAAGAGACACTCACACACAGAGAAACAAACACAGACACGCACACAGAGAGAAACAAACACAGACACGCACACAGAGAAACAAACACAGACACGCACACAGAGAAACAAACACAGACATGCACACACAGAGAAACAAACACAGACACGCACACAGAGAGAAACAAACACAGACACGCACACAGAGAGAAACAAACACAGACACGCACAGAGAGAAACTAAGAGACACGCGCATGCATACACACACAGACTCTGAAACAATCACGCGCACACTTCGCACACAAGACACTCTGCTATTGCTCTCCATGGGCTCCTTTCACACACAGCTCTAGTCACTGACACAGGACTGAGAGAGAAAGAGAGAACAAGAAAGTGACATAGATACAGTCAGTGGGGAGAAAGAGAGAAAGAGCATGTGTACTACCAATGTGTGGGTGTGTGTGAAAGACAGAGAGAATGTTAAACTTTCACATTTCCTTTCCTTATCTTACAATTCCCCATCAACTATCTGACTCAGTTAACATGCTCTCTCTCTCTCTCCCTCTCTCTCTCTCTCCCTCTCTCTCTCTCTCTCTCTCTCTCTCTCTCTCTCCCTCTCTCTCTCTCCCTCTCTCTCTCCCCCTCTCCCTCTCTCTCTCTCACCACCTGTATCAGACTAAACACCCCTAACCTTAACGGTGACTACACTTTAATAAGACTTTAATATCTACTTCAATACCCCTTCTATTACAAAATTAACCAAACAAAGCCTGAGCACTAAAAAGGAAAATACAATAACAGTGGCGCTCGTTATGTGGAAATCAGAGGACACTTAATTGGGGTCTGATAGCCTAACAGGCAGCACTCTGATTACCAAGCTCTGCACATTGGGTCAAATTAGCCCAGTGATGAGCAGCCAGGGGATTCAATTATGTTGGGAGAACAGAAATAAAGCAGTGAAAGCTCTTAACAGGGGCACCGTAACAGGAAACATGGGACTCTGGTTAAAAAACGGGTAATTGGTCTGTTGGTTGGGAAGTGTAGCCTGTTGGTAAATTAGGAATGCCACACTTAGACCAAGACGTTCCTGGATAGGATAGAAAGCCACTAAGCAGCCATGTTGGTATTACCATCGCCACTCCTGGGGCCTCGTTCAGGAGGAGGTAACATTGCAAGAACGTTCACATAGAAATGTGTTGTGTAGAACAGATGATTGTCTTGGGACGTCCCAACTCCCACAGTGGAGGTGTCATAATACCCATAAAACCTAGCGGTCAAACAGGGAAATGGTTCCAATTGTTTTTCCACCATTCATTCTTCCCATAGGGAATTTTAGAAACACTTAAAATAAGGGCTTTGTTTCGTGTAGGCTTACCCTGGCGTGACGTTTTGATAACCATATAAACCTCTCTAAGACAATGTACGTTTTTTTTTTATTATTCCCCCCCCACTTTTTTTCCCCCCTATTTCAATATTGTCTCATCGCTGCAACTCCCAAACGGGCTCGGCAGGCAAAGGTCAAGTCATGTGTCTTCTGAAACATGACCCGCCAAACCACGCTTCTTAACACCAGCCCGCATAACCTGGAAGCCAGTTGCACCAATGTGTCAGAGGAAACACTGTTCAACTGACGATCGAGGTCAGCCTGCAGGCGCCCGGCCCGCCACAAGGAGTCACTAGAGCGCGATGAACCAGGTAAAGCCCCTCGGCCAAACCCCTAATCCGACGACAATACAGCCCGGGATCGAACACGGGTCTGTAGTGACACCTCTAGCACTGCGATGCACTGCCTTAGACCGCTGCACCACTCGGGAGGCCCGGACAAGGTGACTTTTATCAATATATTCAGCTCTATTTACTCTCAGATTAAAAAATTATAATTAGCATCAAAGTACACATCGTGCAAGACTACGAATCCCTGCAAACTCCAGCACGTCATCTCTAGCTGGCACTTTTGATAACAGGTGGTGTCAATTTAAAAATTGCACAAGACAGTTCATAGAATTATCAATTTTAAAAAATGTAGCCAATTCATTCATTACTAAATGTAGCTAACATTAGATAGTTTATGCAGAGAATCTTCCAGATCATCATGGTATTTGTAGTTCTTTATGATAGCCACATTAGCAGCTAATTAGCATGTCATTTTTGGGGGCTAAATACAGGCAAATATATTGATGAAAGTCACCTTTTCCTAGAGAGATTTACGTGGTTATCAAAACGTCACGCCAGGGTAAGCCTCCAGGAAACACAGCCCTTATTTTATTATTTAAAAAAATTTAGGGGGTAGTACAGCTTTAAAATTGCAGATAGATTGTAACTTCCATCAATGTAATTGTCTGCATCACTTCCAATCGCCCATATATTTTTTGCAAATATATATATATACAGTGGGGAGAACACTGTATATATCAAGTATTTGATACACTGCCGATTTTGCAGGTTTTCCTACTTACAAAGCATGTAGAGGTCTGTAATTTTTATCATAGGTACTCTTCAACTGTGAGAGATGGAATCTAAAACAAAAATCCAGAAAATCACATTGAATGATTTTTAAGTAATTCATTTGCATTTTATTGCATGACATAAGTATTTGATACATCAGAAAAGCAGAACTTAATATTTGGTACAGAAACTTTTGTTTGCAATTACAGAGATCATACGTTTACATACATACATACATACATACATACATACATACATACATACATACATACATACATACATACATACATACATACATACATACATACATACATACATACATTATACATACATACATACCGTACATCTAGACCCATAGACTGGGTGTCAGTCTGCCCCCTGAATGAATGGCCGCTAAATACCACAACAGAGTGGAGCGAAGTGGAACAAACAAAGGCCTGTTTGTTGCGGCTGATGTGTGATAAATGCGTCTGTCTGGGGGGAGTTTTCATGCTCGTCGGAGCAGGTCATTATACAGGAAACGCCGGCTTAGCCTAGCCTAGCTGAGTGGCCCCTGTGCCCGCATCCGTTTACTGGGCCGCACGCCACTGCATGTGCCGTCTCTCTTCCCAAACCGTTTGGCTTTTCACTCCCTCCCTAGTCGTCCCCTGGGGCACACACACTGAGCGGCACTCTCTGCCGTGATATCTCAACCAGGCCTACTGTAACGTGTGGAGCATGGGGATGGGGGAGAGTCAACATCCAAATACACAAATAAGCCTCCCAGAGAGGGACTGAGAGAGGGAGGGGAGAGAGAGAGAGAGAGGAGAGGGGAGAGGGGAGAGGGGGGGAGAGGGGAGAGGGGGGAGAGGAGAGAGAGAGAGAGAGAGAGAGAGAGAGAGAGAGGCAGAGACAAACGAGCGAGTCCCCTGATAGTTAACTAACTGCTACTGTACTCTGTCGGAGGGGAGACTCTCTTTCTAGAGCTCATGTCTTGGGGTGCAAAAAACTGTGATGTATTTCCAGGGGAAATAAATAGGCCCAAAGAAAGCCAGCAGGGAACCAAAAAGGTGTTCACCACGGGGGAATTCTCCAATTAACACCCGGCACTGCAATCAGCTTCAAGCCCGTGCATGCAGGTGTGCTGTGCTCACTGTGTGTTTGTGTGAACGTGACGGGAACGAGAAGGGACAGAAAGACAGAAGACACGCCGTCTTCAGAGTTATTGGGTATGCTACCATCTGTTCAGATAATATACTGTATTAACATGTTCCTAAAATTGTCTTTATATTGTAAATGCAGGTGTGTTTGTGTGAACAAATAGAGTCGAAGATAGATTGAAAAACCAAGACATACAGTTCTGAGCCTTAAAAAAGTAGTTTTTTTCCAAATGTCTTGCTGCAACAAGTACAACGTTAACGTCACCAACTCTCTTGCAGGGTGACGCCAAGCTCAAAGTTCATTAGCAATCATCTGATCCTGTAACAATAACCCATGTAATGAAATATGTTTTCTGAATGTGCCTCTGACGGTGCAGTTGCGTCCACTGCAGTATAGGTTCATATTTGCTGTAGAGCTGTCATAGACGGATAGATGTAGCCTATATAATGTATGCTGTAATTATGGCAATGACAGGAACATAGTTTTCCCCCTAAATGAACAGGTTTGCTTTGTCATGGCCTACTGATGTTATTTGTTTAAAACCCTACAAGACTTGTTTCACGCGAGAAAGTGTCACATATAACACATAGTTATTAGACACAGATGTTGGGTTTATTGTCGGCACTTCAAATCGCCACGGTTTCACGCGAAACTGAGCGGACACACTTTATTCTTAGATTAAACACATCACCTACACAAACACAGAAGCCGCTGTCACACAACAGGGGTGGGATATTTCAATAGATGTTGAAGGGGGAGAGAGAGAGAGAGAGAGAGAGAGAGAGAGAGAAAGAGAGAGAGAGAAAGAGAGAGAGACAGAGATAAAAAGTAAGACAGAGAGAACAATGGAGAACAATAAACAATGAGAAAGAGAGAGAGAGAGAGAGAGAGAGAGAGAGAGAGAGAGAGAGAGAGAGAGAGAGAGAGAGAGAGAGAGAGAGAGAGAGAGAGAGAGAGAGAGAGAGAGAGAGAGAGAGAGAGAGAGAGAGAGTGGGGGGAAGCAGAAGAAAGCAAGAAAGACACAACTAAAGTAAAAGCCGTTGAAAAACATATTTGTTTGCAATATCGCATAATAACAAATATGCATAGAAATGAATTTGCCTGGTGGTTCAGATACGGTATTAAGATCATCATTTAAAAAGTGTCCCTTTTGCAACCCTCTACGGTAGTCATCGATCTTGTATTATTAGGGCAAATAGAATCTAAGTAGGAACAATGCCTTGAAGAAGCACTGGAGCCGGCAACTAAGCAGCACATCCAAACAGGTCCTTATGAGGCAGAGCCCTCAAGATGTGCAATTATAATCTAAGTCGAAAATTGGGGTGATTTTTTTTTTTACAATTAAACAGTGGGATGAAGACACTCTAACAACGCTAACGAAGACTTATGACCTGTGTGGGTATGAAAGGGCATTATGGGACAGGTAGCTGTTTATATATAGCACACTACCTTAAACCAGAACAATGAGGCCCTGGTGAAAAGAAGTGCACTTCATAGGGAATAGGGCACCATTTTGGACGCACCTCAAAGCTGACATTGCTACAGGCCACACAGAATAGAAATATGTCCATTGAGCATTTAGCCATCACAGTCAGCAACAACTCTGCACTAAAACCTTCTGTGGTGAAACAAAGCCCCAGAGGAAGCTAGCCTGACACTTTAACAAGAACAATTCTCCAGATACTCTGTTTAACTAGAAGGTATCGTACTGTACCTGTAGCTCTACCACCACCTCTAGCCTTGTGATATGGCAGTGCACATCTCAGAAGCACTGCCACTTCCCTACGCTCTATCTCTGTGTCCATCTCACGAGGAAGACAATTGTCATTATCGTGTATCTGTCTTTCGTGTATTTTCGTTCTGGCATTTTGCATCTATCCATCTATCTATCTATCTATCTATCTATCTATCTATCTATCTATCTATCTATCTATCTATCTATCTATCTATCTATCTATCTATCTATCTATCTATCTATCTATCTATCTATCTATCTATCTATCTATCTATCTATCTATCTATCTATCTATCTATCTATCTATCTATCTATCTATCTATCTATCTGAATTTGCCTGGAGCCCCACCGAGCCACCGTGACTGGTTTGCCGACGTAATTGTCCGACGTGGTCTCAACAGGGTTCTCCTCTGCGACGTCGCCGAAGATCCATCTGCTAGCTCCGGCCTGCTAGCTCCGGCCTGCTAGCCCGGCCTGCTAACACTCTGAACGCCGTGCCCATTGAACTGATCCCCGGGTCACCACTTTGCTACTCATCGGATCCTATGATTGCTCAGCTTCATAGCTGATGCCTGCAGGACTGTTTGGCTATATGGTATTTCTTTCTGTTTAACTACCAGGCCTCAGGTCCTGTGTGTAGTACATCACTTTTTTCTAACTGACCCTCTTTGTCCATTCATCTCCATTACCCGTCGATGTCTTAGCCCTCTTAATTAACTGTCATTTTATTTATTTTTATTTTTTTGCCCGTTTCTTATTTCAATATGCCTTGTCTTTTGTTGTTTAGGTTAGCTATTATTGTTTTATTTCATTGTAGAGCCCCCAGTCCTGCTCAACTGGCCTCTGATAGCTCTTTTGTCCCTCCCCCCACACATGCGGAGACCTCACCTGGCTTAACTGGTGTCTCCAGAGATGCAACCTCTCTCTTCATTACCCAACGCCTAGGTTTGCCTCCACTGAACTCACATCCTACCATACCCCTGTCTATAAATTATGCCCTGAATCTATTCCACCACGCCCAGAAATCTGCTCCTTTTATTCTATGTACCCAACGTACTAGACGTCCTGTTCTTAAAGCCCTTAGTCGAATACTGATTCTATTACTCCTCTGTTCCTCTGGTGATGTAGAGGTAAACCCAGGTCCTGTAACCCCCAGTACTACACCTATTCCCCAGGCGCTCTCATTTGTTGATTTCAGTAACCGTAAAAGCCTTGGTTTCATGCATGTTAACATTAGAAGCCTCCTCCCTAAGTTTGATTTATTCACTGCATTAGCACACTCCGCCAACCCGGATGTCCTAGCTGTGTCTGAATCCTGGCTTAGGAAGGCCACCAAAAATTCGGAAATTTCCATCCCCAACTACAACATTTCCCGTCAAGATAGAACTGCCAAAGGTGGCGGAGTTGCAATCTACTGCAGAGATAACCTGCAGAGTTCTGTCATACTGTCCAGGTCTGTGCCCAAAAAGTTTGAGCTTCTACTCTTAAAAATCCACCTATCCAGAAATAAGTCTCTCACTGTTGCCGCCTGTTACAGAACCCCCTCAGCCCCCAGCTGTGCCCTGGACTCCATATGTGAATTGATTGCCCCCCATCTATCTTCAGAGTTTGTACTGTTAGGTGACTTAAACTGGGATATGCTTAACACCCCGGCTGTCCTTCAATCTAAGATAGATGCCCTCAATCTCACACAAATTATCAAGGAACCCACCAGGTACAACCCAAAATCCGTAAACATGGGTACCATTATTGATATCATCCTGACTAACTTGCCCTCCAAATACACCTCCTCTGTTTTCAACCAGGATCTCAGCGATCACTGCCTCATCGCCTGTGTTCGCAATGGGTCAGCGGTCAAACGACCACCCCTTATCACTGTCAAACGCTCCCTAAAACACTTTTGCGAGCAGGCCTTTCTATTCGATCTGGCCCAGGTATCCTGGAAGGATATTGACCTCATCCCGTCAGTAGAGGACGCCTGGTTGTTCTTTAAAAGTGCTTTCCTCACCATCCTAAATAAGCATGCCCCTTTCAAAAAACGTAGAACTAAGAATAGATATAGCCCTTGGTTCACCCCAGACTTGACTGCACTAGACCAACACAAAAACATCCTGTGGCGCACTGCATTAGCATCGAATAGCCCCCGCGATATGCAGCTATTCAGGGAAGTCAGGAACAAGTACACACAGTCAGTTAGAAAAGCAAAGGCCAGATTTTTCAAACAGAAATTTGCTTCCTGTAGTACTAACTCCAAAAAGTTCTGGGACACTGTAAAGTCCATGGAGAATAAGAGCACCTCCTCCCAGTTGCCCACTGCATTGAGGCTCGGAGACACTGTTACTACCGATAAATCCACGATTATCGAAAATTTCAATAAGCATTTTGCTACAGCTGGCCATGCTTTCCACCTGGCTACCCCTACCCCGGCCAACAGCTCTGCACCCCCGGCAGCTACTTGCCCAAGCCACCCCCGCTTCTCCTTCACCCAAATCCAGACGGCTGATGTTCTGAAAGAGCTGCTAAGTCTGGACCCCTACAAATCTGCTGGGCTAGATAATCTGGACCCTCTCTTTCTGAAATTATCAGCCAAAATTGTTGCAACACCTATCACTAGCCTGTTCAACCTCTCTTTCGTATCGTCTGAGATCCCTAGAGATTGGAAAGCTGCCGCGGTCATCCCCCTCTTCAAAGGAGGAGATACTCTAGACCCAAACTGTTATAGACCAATATCCATCCTGCCCTGCCTTTCTAAAGTTTTCGAAAGCCAAGTTAACAAACAGATAACTGACCACTTCGAATCCCACCGTACCGTCTCTGCTATGCAATCTGGTTTCCGAGCTGGTCATGGGTGCACCTCAGCTACGCTCAAGGTACTGAACGATATCATAACCGCCATCGATAAAAGACAGTACTGTGCAGCCGTTTTCATCGACCTGGCCAAGGCTTTCGACTCTGTCAATCACCGCATTCTTATTGGCAGACTCAACAGCCTTGGTTTCTCAAGTGACTGCCTTGCCTGGTTCGCTAACTACTTTGCAGACAGAGTTCAGTGTGTCAAATCGGAGGGCCTATTGTCCGATCCTCTGGCAGTCTCTATGGGGGTGCCACAGGGTTCAATTCTTGGGCCAACCCTTTTCTCTATATACATCAACGATGTCGCTCTCGCTGCTGGTGACTCTCTGATCCATCTCTACGCAGATGACACCATTCTGTATACATCTGGCCCCTCTTTGGATACTGTGTTTACTAACCTTCAATCAAGCTTCAATGCCATACAACACTCCTTCCGTGGCCTCCAACTGCTCTTAAACGCTAGTAAAACTAAGTGCATGCTTTTCTATCGAACGCTGCCAGCACCCGCCCACCGAACTATCATCACTACTCTCGACGTATCCGAATTAGAATACGTGGACACCTACAAATACCTAGGCATCTGGTTAGACTATAAACTCAACTTCCAGACTCACATCAACCATCTCCAATCCAAAATTAAATCCAGAATTGGCTTCCTATTTCGCAACAAAGCCTCCTTCACTCATGCTGCCAAACATGCCCTTGTAAAACTGACTATCCTACCGATCCTTGATTTCGGCGATGTCATTTACAAACTAGCCTCCAATACTCTACTTAGCAAATTGGATGTAGTCTATCACAGTGCCATCCGTTTTGTCACCAAAGCCCCATACACTACCCACCACTGCGACCTGTATGCTCTCGTTGGCTGGCCTTCATTATATATTCGTCGCCAAACCCACTGGCTCCAGGTCATCTATAAGTCTTTATTAGGTAAATCCCCGCCCTATCTCAGCTCACTGGTCACTATAGCAACACCCACCCGTAGCATGCACTCCAGTAGGTATATCTCACTGGTCGCCCCCAAAGCCAACACCTCCTTTGGTCGCCATTCCTTCCAGTTCTCTGCTGCCAATGACTGGAACGAATTGCAAAAATCGTTGAAACTAGAGGTTCCTATCTCCCTCAATAACTTTAAGCATCAGTTGTCAAAACTGCTTATCGATCACTGCACCTGTATATAGCCCTTCTGTAAATAGCCCACACTACTACCTCATCCCCATATTTATTTTTGTTTATTTTCACTAATCTTGCACTCCAGTATCTCTATTTGCACATCATAATTTGCACATCCTTCATTCCTGTGTTAATGATGATAATTCTGTAATTTATTTCACCACTATGGTCTATTTATTGTCCTACCTCCTAACCATACTGCATTTTTGCACTACATTTTGCACTCTTTATATAGATTTTTCTATTGTGTTTTTGACTATGTTTGTTTAATGTGTAACTCTGTGTTGTTATTTGTCGCACTGCTTTGCTTTGTCTTGGCCAGGTCGCAGTTGCAAATGAGAACTTGTTCTCAACTGACCTACCTGGTTAAATAAAGGTGAAATAAAAAAAATAAAAAATAAATCTATCTATCTATCTATCTATCTATCTATCTATCTATCTATCTATCTATCTATCTATCTATCTATCTATCTATCTATCTATCTATCTATCCCCCCACCCAACCATATTCTCATAGTTTCTTCCTTTATATTCATACTTTCCCTCCATCATCTCTAGCTGGCTCTAATTCCCTCCTCTCTTCTTCCCTCTCTCCCTCCTCCGTTTGGATAGGACCTCTCTTTTCATCCTTGAGAAGGGCTTTAATTCGAAGTGCGACGACGTTGAATAAAGAAAGGGTGAAAAAAAGAGGAAGAGATACGGCACCGAGAGGAGCGCCGCAGACGTCCGAGTGTCAATCAATTGCGGCTGTGAGGGGCCCGTGACTGCGGAGGAGAAAGAGCGAGAGAAGGAAAAAGAGAGAGTCTGTGTTTGATCTGTGTCTTTCAAAGGGAAAACAGCAGGAAGGGCCATCACAGACCATTTGCCTTTCCCTGCCAGCTCCGGTGCCATCCTGACAGAGACCAATCACAGACCATTTGCCTTTCCCTGCCAGCTCCGGTGCCATCCTGACAGAGACCAATCACAGACCATTTGCCTTTCCCTGCCAGCTCCGGTGCCATCCTGACAGAGACCAATCACAGATCATTTGCCTTTCCCTGCCAGCTCCGGTGCCATCCTGACAGAGACCAATCACAGACCATTTGCCTTTCCCTGCCAGCTCCGGTGCCATCCTGACAGAGACCAATCACAGACCATTTGCCTTTCCCTGCCAGCTCCGGTGCCATCCTGACAGAGACCAATCACAGACCATTTGCCTTTCCCTGCCAGCTCCGGTGCCATCCTGACAGAGACCAATCACAGACAATTTGCCTTTCCCTGCCAGCTCCGGTGCCATCCTGACAGAGACCAATCACAGACAATTTGCCTTTCCCTGCCAGCTCCGGTGCCATCCTGACAGAGACCAATCACAAGCAGGTTCATTCAACATCTACCTTCTTAATCTTTTTTTTCCCCCCTCTCTCCTTTCTTTTTGTCTCGTTCTGTCGACTTGGACGAAACGTTGCTTCCCTTTTCAGAGAGCCCCACAAGAGCACTTTAAACCCAAACAGACCTTCTTTCAAGCTTCTGTTGGTGTGAGGGTGAGGGGGTATGTGGGGTGAGGTAGTGTGGGGGGTAAGGGTGTCTAGGGGGGTGAGGCAGAGTGTAAGGGAATAAGAAGCAGGTATTTTGCCAACCATAACTCTGTGGAAGGCAGAGAGAGGCTGGTGAACAGTCAGCAGTTTTAGCACACAGAGACAAAACACAGACCCATCCTGTCTCCATAGAAACTAAAGCCACAGTGTTTCCTTCTCCATGCTCTATGGCCATGTCTCCCCACCCCAGTAATAGTATCCTCTCCTGGCCAACGTCTGTCCTGGCCTAAGGACCCTGGTCAACAGTAGAGCAGTAAATGGGGAATAGGGCGCCATTTGGGACACAGCCTTGGATTAGAGAGGCTAGCTACCACATGCTTTTCTATCCAGAGGTAAAAGTACCAGGTCAGAGTGATAACAGGATAAACGGTGTCCTTTCGGTTCCAGAGAAGGACATTCACTCTCTAGATTGAATTTGAGGCCTTCAAGGACACAGGAAGAACACTCAACACAAAAGATAGATCCAAACAGATTTAGGGGGAGGGGCAGGGGGAGAGGAGGAAGAAGAGGAGGAAGAGGAGGAAGAAGAGGAGGAGGAAGAGGAGGAAGAAGAGGAGGAAGGGAAGGAAGAGGAGGAGGAGGAGGAAGAGGAGGAGGAAGGGAAGGAAGAGGAGGAGGAGGGGGAAGAGGAGGAAGAAGAGGAGGAGGGGGGAAGAGGAGGAAGAGGACGAAGAAGAGGACGAAGAAGAGGAAGAGGAGGAGGGGGGAAGAGGAGGGGGGGAAGAGGAGAAGGGGGAAGAGGAGGAAGAAGCGGAAGAGGAGGAGGGGGGAGAGGAGGAAGAAGAGGAAGAGGAGGGGGGGAAGAGGAGGCGGGGGAAGAGGAGGAAGAAGAGGAAGAGGAAGAGGAGGGGGGAAGAGGAGGGGGGAAGAGGAGGCGGGGGAAGAGGAGGAAGAAGAGGAAGAGGAAGAGGAGGGGGGAAGAGGAGGGGGGAAGAGGAGGAGGAAGAAGAGGAAGAGGAGGAGGAAGAGGAGGAAGAAGAGGAAGAGGAGGGGGGGAAGAGGAGGAGGAGGAGGGAGAACGAGGAGGAGGAGGAGGAAAGCACTGTGGTAAATCATGATAGATAATTCTACAAGGTGTGAGATACATTTACTGAACGTATTTGTATACTGAACGCATTTGTTTTGGTTTCTTTGTATGTATGGATTACTTGGGTTGTTACCAACATCTGGTGAAATTTTCATGTCAATAGCACCTTTGGAAATATATTTACTGAGAAGAATGGTGACGTGTTCAATACTTATTTCACCCGCTGTATATTTTTAACTATGTGTATGATCTATGTGGGAATTGATCTTATGACTTGGTGTTGCTAGCACCAGCTGAGCCATTCAGGAGGGGTGGAGGAGGGAAGGAGGAGGAGAGGTAATTGTTAGAGCTGTATATCCTTACATCCAGCATCGCCTCTCAGTGGCTCACTGGCATCACCAAACACAGCAGCTTACTCTACCATCTACACACACACAAACACACACTCTACCATCTACACACACACAAACACACACTCTACCATCTACACACACACAAACACACACTCTACCATCTACACACACACAAACACACACTCTACCATCTACACACACACAAACACACACTCTACCATCTACACACACACAAACACACACTCTACCATCTACACACACACAAACACACACTCTACCATCTACACACACACAAACACACACTCTACCATCTACACACACACAAACACACACTCTACCATCTACACACACACAAACACACACTCTACCATCTACACACACACAAACACACACTCTACCATCTACACACACACAAACACACACTCTACTATCTACACACACACAAACACACACTCTACAATCTACACACACAGATACACACACTCTACCGTCTACACACACACACACATGATACCACTCCCCTGAGAGAGAGAGAGGTGTCAGGGGAGCTGTTATCCAGAGGAGAGAGCCAGAGTGAACATCAGTGTGTGTGTGTGTGTGTGTGTGTGTGTGTGTGTGTGTGTGTGTGTGTGTGTGTGTGTGTGTGTGTGTGTGTGTGTGTGTTGGTTTGCAGGCGTGTGTGTAGATAGGGGTTATCCTACCTGCGTGCAGGTAGGCCAGGTCAGGGTTCTCGATGTCAGGGTGATGCTCCTTCAGATGGTTCCTGAAGTCCATGGGGCCGTTGGTGCCGTAGTCACACTTGGGGCAGTTATACATCTTTACCCCCTCGTGCTTCCCTGTGTGCAGGATGTGCTTTCGGATGTTCTCCGCACAGTTGGATCTATTGGGAGATGAACAGATAGAGATTAAAGGAGGACTAGTTCATTCAATTAGAAGATGAAAAGAAGAAACAAAGAGTGAAAAAAAAAGACAGGAAGCAGAAAGGAGAAGAAGAAATTCCCCAAACAATAGAGGATGTTCCCCTTGGAAGGTTTACTGTACTGACAGTTTGTTATAATGACACTAATAAAATAAATGAAGTGGGTTGAACTCAAACAATTTAGTTGTGGGGGCTGAGGGAGCATGTTTAAGGAGTCCACATATTTGGAGAGACTCTCAAAGCCTCCTGTGACTATGCAATACACACACAATCAGAAACGAGGAGGAAAGCACTGTGGTAAACCATGATAGATAATTCTACAAGGTGTGAGATACATTTACATGCTGTAGGTGCACTGGTGTTTTGCCATTGTTGTTTTCACACAGCCCTTGGTTCCTCTTACATGTTACAGACATTTCACTACAGGAGTAAGATACTCCTGCAACAGGGAGTGACGAGGTCTACCATGTTTGTGATCTCGGAACCCTGAACCAAATCTCGTATCCACTGGCCAGCTGATAGATGTGATTCTGGGGGCTGAGCTTTTCAAAATGGCACTCGGGTTAAATACTACCCCTCTCAAAGCCTCCGCCAATGCCTGTGGATGTCCATGTGTCTCCTGTGGCCGTGCTAGGTGTAGTAGTGTAGCGAGGTAAAGTGGTAAACCACTTAGCATTTTATTCTAAGTGACTTACAGTGCAGTAAGTACATATATTTGTAACTATGTGTATGATCTATGTGGGAATTGAACTTACGACTTGGTGTTGCCATGCAGGACCAGTGTAGATGTGCAGTATTGGTGTGGTTATACATGCAGGGTTGTAGGGCTGTGGGCAGTAGTCATGCAGTAATCTAATGCTGGGTGCTGACTGTAATGACGTCAGCTCAGGGAGTCACATAGAGTCCCCCTGGTTAATTATGCTGCCTGACCTTGTCTCAGGCCCTCTCTAAACCTGCCCTAGGACACTACGTACACAGGCTTGGACTGGGGCTGAGGGGAGGCATGTACACATACACACAAGAAGATAATGTGCACACACACTCACAAGTGCATTCAAGCACTCACAGACACACACACCCACACACGACATACATAACCCTCACCAATGGATACAACACCCACCACATCATGAAAGCATGTGCAGTGCAGGAGCCACTGCACTTTCACACGCACACACAGCATCATGTGTGATGGATGAGGCCCTCGTGCTTGGTCTCGGGCTGACATTCTCGGACAGTATAATACGCAATTACTCTCCCTTATCACCTGGGCTGGGACAATAAAGCCTCATGGTGCCATAGCTCACGCCAGGCAAGGATAGAATTTGTTTTCACATTTGCCGAGACACCTCTTTCCATCAAGGGCCTTTAGTAGTCCTGCCCCGGCTCCATTTGCTTTACACGACTCCATATGTCCTCAAAACCATGCAGAGGATCCGCCCCTTTTTGTGTTTTACACATAAATACATCAAAACACCTGCTGGTGAATGGTGAAATGGCCCTCCATCAAGCTATTTGTAAAATGTAAGGTCTCTCCTTTGAGTTACAGGAATGGGACAGCTCTTTTTACCATGTCTTTCGCTGTAGATTTGTCTACCTGTACTCAGTAAAGTAACAACCCTCCCCTAACGCTAAAACAGACCAAGACTCAACAACTGGTATTTGCTCATAATAAGAAGGCCTAATAATATCAATATCATAAATAAAGTAAATAACATTTTCAATAAGTTGGCCGGCCTACAATGAGTAAAGCACGTAAACAGCAGCAATAAACACTATCCAACAAGTAACTATCTGACAAATTAAATGTATCATTTTCCACACCACTTAAAAGTTATTTCAAAACTTTCTTTCAGATAGAGAAGTCCTCTGTCACAGTCAGGAAAATACAAAGAATAATTATGAATAATAAAAAAAATAAAAAATAAAGATAATTTATATTCAAGACAAATGAACTGATTTCTTATTCCAGGCCAGTTGAATAAATAGATACATTCAGAGTCAGAACTAAAAAAGGTTCTAAAGAGCAGTCTGAGGGTCGGATCCCAGGAGAAGCGCTTCTATCTCTCAGATATGGTAATTGTAATTGTCATATTAAAACAACACAATGTGCGTTTAAGAGTCAGCAGGTGTCAGACTAACAGAAAGACCCACACAGTCCTTCTACGATAGCCAATATTAATTAGTCCGACAGCGTTTCAACTTTCTCCACGTCGGTGAGCAGCGGCTCGCCATGGGAATCAACCCCACTGCCTGGATATCATCGCAATTCGCTCGATCATTTTTTATTTCCGAATACATTTCCATATTTTCCTCGTCGACGACGAGCATTGATAATGGGGCTAGTAATTGAGGCTATCCGTTAGCGGTGTATTTAAATTTGTGTCTTTGTGTTTTAAGAATGGATGTAGGTATCTGCGATGGCGAAGAGACATCATTAACGCTCATCCGACACCTTGCTCTTCCAACACTTCACAGGGTCACCGGTCCCGCGACATCCACAGATTGAAATGTGCATACAGAGGAGGCTGATAGAAAGTATTAAAAGGGAGGAATGTAATATATATGTAATATAATGTAACAGGTATATCATTGTCTTTGCCTTTGAGAATGTATATGCCAGTTGTCCCTTTGAAATATGACTATTAATAATATTGACCACTTTCTGACCTTAATTACCTGCATCTTCCAACCATAAAGTGTTTGAACTTTCAATAATACAATTCAAAAGGTTATATTTTACATTCATTTGAGGATAAGGTAAATAAGTTGCTTTGAGGATTTCATAGATCATCTGCTATTTTATACCAATATGAGATTAAACAATATATACTGAACTAAAATATATACACAACATGTAAAGTGTTGGTCCCATGTTTCATGAGCTGAAATAAAAGATCCCTGAAATTCTCCATTGCACAAAAAGCTTATTTCTCTCTAATTCTGTGCACAAAGTTGTTTACATCCCTGTTAGTGAGCATTTCTCCTTTGCCCTGACAGGTGTGGCATATCAAGAAGCTGATTAAACAGCATGATTATTACACAGGTGCACCTTGTGCTGGGGACAATAAAACGCCACTCTAAAATGTGCAGTTTCGTCACACAACACAATAACACAGATGTCTCAGGTTTTGAGGAAGTGTACAATTGGCATGCTGGCTGAAGGAATGTCCACCAGAGCTGTTGTAAGAGAATTGAATGTTCATTACTCTACGTTGTTCTAGAGAATTTGGCAGTACGCCCAACCGGCCTCACAACCGCAGACCATGTGTAACCACGCCAGCCCAGGACCTACACATCCGGCTTCTTCACCTGCTGGATCGTCTGAGACAAGTCACCCGGACAGCTGATGAAACTGAGGAGTATTTCTGTCTGTAATAAAGCCCTTTTGTTGGGGAAAATTAATTCTGATTGGCTGGGCCTGACTCCACAGTCGGTGGGCCTAGTCATGTGAAATCCATAGATTAGGGCATAATGAATTTATTTCAAATGACTGATTTCCTTATGAACTGTAACTCAGTAAAATCGTTGAAATTGTTGCATGTTACGTTTATATTTTCATTCAGTATAGTAAATGTATTAAAATATAATTATAAATATAATTATAAATATAATTATAAACAGCAAAAAAATACATAAATTATGTATTTTTTATTTAACCTTTATTTAACTAGGCAAGTCAGTTAAGAACAAATTCTTATTTTCAATGACAGCCTACACTGGCCAAACTCGGACTACGCCCTATGGGACTCCCAATCACGGCCGGTTGTGATACAATCTGGGTTCGAACCAGGTTGCCTGTAGTGACGCCTCTAGCACTGAGATGCAGTGTCTTAGACCACTGTGCCACTTGGGAGACCCAAATAATGGTATATCAAATTCTATATATCATGAGATATCCTGTTCACGGTCAAATGTTGACAGTGCCTTGACTAGCACAACCTTATTCGTGTGAAGTCATTTAACTATTGAGACATTGAGCCATTGGAGGTTTACAAATGTATTCTGGGTGGAAGAGGGGAGCAGAGTTAGGCCCCTCATGACTGCCTGGTGCCCGTGTTCAATTCCTCCTACACACGTTAGGAAGCCAGCCGGGGTTGCGAGCTGTTACCCTCTCCCCTCCAGCCCCTCCCCCTGCCCTCCGTACCCCCGGGGGCCAAACCAAAAATGTTAATTGGTCTTCTAATCTGTAACGATCATTTGGTATCAGCTAGAAGAACAGTTGGTCCGGTTCCCTCTGTTGCCTCCCCACACTGCTTTTAAACGTCTTGATAAATAGAACGTGAATTGAGTGCGAAATGAGGATAAATAAGTGAAATGATATAACATCTCACATGCCAACCCATAGCCTTTCTGCAGAAGACAAGCTTCACCATGGTAACTTGTAGCCAAAGTGTTTCTAAGCTATGGTAAAGAACAAAGAACGGAAATTGGTATTGCGATGCCATTAATGTTTAGGAATATTGAGTATTTCTCCCACTGATGTTCCTAAAGATATTCATCTAGATTGGAACATCTCATGTTTTTCAGACTAGAGTATCTGAAGAGTTCATTACAACACACAGCCTTACAGATCCTTACAGATCAAACCACAACACACAGCCTTACAGATCCTTACATATCAAACCACAACACACAGCCTTACAGATCAAACCACAACACACAGCCTTACAGATCCTTACATATCAAACCACAACACACAGCCTTACAGATCCTTATAGATCAAACCACAACACACAGCCTTACAGATCCTTACAGATCAAACCACAACACACAGCCTTACAGATCCTTATAGATCAAACCACAACACACAGCCTTACAGATCCTTATAGAGCAAACCACAACACACAGCCTTACAGATCCTTATAGATCAAACCACAACACACAACCTTACAGATCCTTATAGATCAAACCACAACACACAGCCTTACAGATCCTTATAGATCAAACCACAACACACAGCCTTACAGATCCTTATAGAGCAAACCACAACACACAGCCTTACAGATCCTTATAGATCAAACCACAACACACAGCCTTAAAGATCCTTATAGATCAAACCACAACACACAGCCTTACAGATCCTTATAGATCAAACCACAACACACAGCCTTACAGATCCTTATAGATCAAACCACAACACACAGCCTTACAGATCCTTATAGATCAAACCACAACACACAGCCTGTCCATGGCATGTTTGTTTCTGTAAAACCAATGCCAGAAGCATTCCTTTCTCAATTCCACCACACCTGAGAGGGGGAGGAAGAGGATGAAGAAGAGGAAGAGAAGCGAGATTGAGATGTGCAACGTTGCCAAAAGTTTTTCCAATTTCACCGACAATTTCCTGTGTAATTACTGATGATCTGTGATGGTGTTTTAATGACAGAGACCTGCCAGTGGCTGACTGTTGTAGCCTGCTGATGTTAGCAGAGTGATGAGATGAGATGATGAAGCCTGTGGGAGATCAGACCTGTGTGTGTGTGTGTGTGTGTGTGTGTGTGTGTGTGTGTGTGTGTGTGTGTGTGTGTGTGTGTGTGTGTGTGTGTGTGTGATTAGACCCCCAGTCCTCCTGCCCATCAACCCCTGCCATCAACCCTGCCATCTGTCCTTCCATGCGTGGGCGAGCCCAATGAGCCGGTACCTATAGTCGCACCAGGGGCATCGGTAGGGTTTCTCCCCTGTGTGCACACGCTTGTGGCGGGTCAAGTGGGACTGGGTGGTGGAGGCGAAGCCGCACAGCTGACACTTGAAGGGCCGTTCTCCTGAGGGACAGACAGAGAGACAGACAGGGAAGAAAAGGACGGGTGGACAGACAGACGGACAGTGATTCTCTCAAGTGGAAGCTCACTAACACAGACATTTCCATTTGACATATTAATCATTTAGCTGACGCTGTTATCCAGGGCGACTTTGATTAGAGCATTCATCTTAGCATAGCTAGGTGAGGCAACAACATATTACAGTCGTAGCAAGTACATTTTCCCCTTAACAAAGTAGTTATCAGCAAAGTCAGTGTTAATAGGAAATATCTTAAATCTTTCTAATACTTTTGAGCGTTTGCTTTAGCCGGCCTGGATTGCCAGGTGAGCTCAATCAATCAAAATATGTCATTTTTTTTATGGACAAAAACAGTCTGAACTTAAACGACTTGAACCAGGTAGATAGCGTGTAGAAATTATATATATTTTCTTTTTTATATATAAATATAATTGAATGTCTGAAATGTTTTTCTTCAATCACAGTATTTTCAATATAGAGCTGTTAGCAGCATTATTTGGTTGGTTTTGTGGTCTCAAACCAGTGAGTGTTGTTGCATTTGGCAAATAGGACTTCAAATCCTATTTGAACCCAGCTCACTGATGACACCTGTAGTCTGGCCAGCGTATCCAACACTAGATTGTCGAGATGTAATTATTGGAGTTGACGCTTTTCAAAAGGGGACATGAGATGACAAGAAGTAAGAGTGTTGGGTAAATGTAAATATCTGTCAAAATGTGAGAGCAAAACATTTTTTTTTTTTTTGAATATCTAAATGAATATTTAGAACGGGATGCTTGATCAGGTGCCTGCCAGAAAAATGGTTAAGAACAGGATTTGTTTCACTTTCCCAAGTTCCAAAAAGCACTTGTTATTGACGGCATATCTGAAAAATGCAATTTTCCTAAGCGATTGAATGACATGGTGAAATGATAACCCAAATTAAAAAATCTCAGATTCAGTCATCCATACTGCTACACACGTCTATGACTGACAGCAACATGTCAGACATAAATAATATGATAATGGTTGAGCAGCTTAGATAAATAATAATAAATAGTAGCAGCAATGATGGCCGTGTGTCTGTGTCTGTGTGTGTGTGTGTCAGACACTGGATATGTGCAGCCCTAGGGTCGTGAGGCTCACCTGTGTGTTGGCGGCGATGTTTGGTGAGGGCGTGTCGTGTGCCACCCGCAAAACCACAGAGGTCACACAGG
The DNA here is from genome assembly GCA_023634145.1 of Thymallus thymallus. Lineage (NCBI taxonomy): Eukaryota > Metazoa > Chordata > Actinopteri > Salmoniformes > Salmonidae > Thymallus > Thymallus thymallus. The sequence goes on along the minus strand of CM042416.1, from coordinate 30,202,834 downwards.
AAGGACTTCTCTCCTGTAGAGGGGCGGGGTGGAGGGGGTCAGAGAGTCAATAGAGGAAGAAGGAGGAGGAGCGACAAAATCATCAACACAGAGTGAGAAAAAGGGAAGGATAGAGAGAGAGGAGAGAGAGAGAGAGAGAGACAGAAAGCGGTTGAAAAAGTCACAGATCAGTAGTGTATTTCCATCAAGGCTCTCACAGTTAACTAATTCAAATGTATCCGTGTAAATATGTCAAATGGGACAGAAATTGCCAGTGTGGTTTATTGACTGTGATAAAATCTGAAAAGCACCGCTGAACATAATTACATACTTGTCAGAGCCATAAAAATTAGCTTTATTATCAATGGGATGGTTTTGCAGAACTTCATTTCTGGCGGATGCCTTCCAGATGGGGCTGAGCTGATCACTCCAGCGGGTTTTTTACTACGTAATGAGCTGCCTCTCTCTCCCTCTTCCCCTGCATCTGGCTCTGTCATTAACTGCCTGCCTGCCTGCCTGCCTGCCTGCCTGCCTGCCTGCCTGCCTGCCTGCCTGCCTGCCTGCCTGCCTGCCTGCCTGCCTGCCTGCCTCTCTCTCTCTCTCTCTCTCTCTCTCTCTCTCTCTCTCTCTCTCTCTCTCTCTCTCTCTCTCTCTCTCAGCACAGACACAGTAGGCTGATGAAGAAGAAGAGAAGGAGAAGGGTGTAGGTCCTCATTTCGAAGAAGTCTTCTCACAAAACCGACTGTCCAGACTAATATGAGTATTGAAAGGGGACACTCTCACAAACACGAAGGTGTTGGTTCTTCTGCTCTACGACACACACAAGCATTAGGGGAGTTGTCAGAAGGTAACCCAGTATCGGGCTGTAAAAATGACAAAAAGTGCATAGTGGGTAAAATGTACCAGGAATAATGTGACCAAACATGGGTCCAACAAAAGGTTTTATCTCTCAGATATAAGACAGACACTTCAAAACCTTATGTCTTCTGATACATTTTTTGACTGTCTCTTTTTATTCAATGTGTTTCTATAAATGCCAAATTCAATGTTTTATCAAATCATTTTTGTATATATATATATATATATATATATTTTTTTTTTATACCTACAGGGGTCCAAAAAATCTCAATCAAATGATCATCTTAAAACAATTCCATATGTTAGGCGGCAAGTATCCTAGCGGTTAGAACATTCGGGCCAGTAACCAAACGTTGTTGGTTCAAATACATGAGCCGTCAAGTTGAAAAATCTGTCACTGTGTCCTTGAGCTAGTCACTTAACCCTAATTTGCTCTAGGGGCACCGTACTACTATGGATGCACCTATCCGGTGTATGTGATAAAATATTGTATTTTTTTACAGGGGTTAATACAGCCATATATGACAGAGGCTTAGTATGGTGCTGTGTCTCAGTGCTAGACTGTTTCTGCCCATTGTCAATAACCATCCTGCCCATGCTAGATTACGGAGATGTAATTTATAGATTGGCAGGTAAGGGTGTTCTCGAGTGGCTAGATGTTCTTTACCATTCGGCCATCAGATTTGCCACCAATGCTCCTTCTAGGACACATCACTGCACTCTATACTCCTCTGTAAACTGGTCATCTCTGTATACCTGTCGCAAGACCCACTGGTTGATGCTTATTTATAAAACCCTCTTAGGCCTCACTCCCCCCTATCTGAGATATCTACTGCAGCCCTCATCCTCCACATACAACACCCGTTCTGCCAGTCACATTCTGTTAAAGGTCCCCAAAGCACACACATCCCTGGGTCGCTCGTCTTTTCAGTTGGCTGCAGCTAGCGACTGGAACGAGCTGCAACAAACACTCAAATTGGACAGTTTTATCTCAATCTCTTCATTCAAAGACTCAGTCATGGACACTCTTACTGACAGTTGTGGCTGCTTTGCGTGATGTATTGTCGTCTCTAGCTTCTTGCCCTTTGTGCTGTTGTCTGTGCCCAATAATGTTTGTACCCTGTTGTGTTCCTACCATGTTGTTGTCATGTTGTGTTGCTACCATGCTGTGTTGTCATGTGTTGCTGCCTTGCTATGTTGTTGTCTCAGGTCTCTCTGTATGTAGTGTTGTGTTGTCTCGCTTGTCGTGATGTGTGTTGTCTTATATTTTTATTTAATTTATTTATATTTTTAATCCCCGCAGGAGGCCTTTTGCCTTTTGATAGGCCGTCATTGTAAATAAGAATTTGTTCTTAACTGACTTACCTAGTTAAATAAAGGTGAAATAAAAAATGACACCAGCTCCACTCAGCAGGGGAGAGCTCTGATTAGTCTGCAGGGCTCTGGCCTGTCTGCCTCCAGGACAGAAGGCACAAGCTGTAGCTACCCACAGGAAAACAATTATACAGTTGACTATACAACACTATACAACTACTTACCATAGAGTTCTGTAGTAAACTGTAGAATACTATACTACACATTGTAGTATCCCTCGATCATGTGCAGTACTTACTATAGAACTTTGTAGTATACTGTAGAATAGCATAGTAAATACTGCAGTATTATCTGCAAAAAAAAAACACTGTAGTAAATACTACAGTAATGTCCGCAAAATAGTATTTTTTCATGTGGGTTCAATGGCGCACACACACGGACACACACACACACACACACACACACACACACGTAACTGCTCGTCTCAATCCCAAAGTTTGAACTTTCACTGTGCATTGATAATGGATCGAGGTGACAACTTCATGCAGAGGGAAAGTAGTGTTTTTCACTTCGGATAACAGCTTTCATTGAATCCACAGAGAGAGAGAGAGGAGCCTCATATTCCCCGTATTACACCCATTTAAACCCACTCGACTGTGAGGAGTGTTCTAACGCAGTGCCACTTAAGAAGAGACCGTCACCAATCTTAAATAGATACTTTTTC
>CM042416.1:30177459-30194959 GCA_023634145.1 Thymallus thymallus | reverse complement strand
ACACACACGAGAACACACACACACACACACACACACAGGATAACACACACACAAGCACAGGAGAACACACACACATGCACACACTCAGATTGCTGGGGCTCCTGGCGTGTCATGTCTGTATAAGCAAGCATTGATTTTTCTGTCCGGGCCTAACACCTCCACCATTTATTCTCTGCTTTGCGCCAGGGCCCAGAGGACTGGAGAAATTCTGTTACAGTCCAAACACACACACACACACACACACACACACATGCAGGGGTCTCACACCACTTAGTCAGGTCCAGCAGGAACACTAGACCACACCTCCATTCATCTCTCTATCCCTGCTTCTCCTATATTCCTCTTTTAACTCCTCTGTCTTTTTAACTCCCCATCTCTGAAAACCCTGTTTCCCTTTCTCACTCCCCATCTCTGAAAACCCTGTTTCCCTTTCTCACTCCCCATCTCTGAAAACCCTGTTTCCCTTTCTCACTCCCCATCTCTGAAAACCCTGTTTCCCTTTCTCACTCCCCATCTCTGAAAACCCTGTTTCCCTTTCTCACTCCCCATCTCTGAAAACCCTGTTTCCCTTTCTCACTCCCCATCTCTGAAAACCCTGTTTCCCTTTCTCACTCCCCATCTCTCCCTTGTATCTTTCTCACTCCCCATCTCTCCCTTGTATCTTTCTCACTCCCCATCTCTCCCTTGTATCTTTCTCACTCCCCATCTCTCCCTTGTATCTTTCTCACTCCCCATCTCTCCCTTGTATCTTTCTCACTACCCATCTCTCCCTTGTATATTTCTTTGCCTCTGTTCTCCCACGTGCCAGTCTTTGTGCGATGATATGAAACACAGTTGACTGTAATGACCTCTTCTCCATAGAGGCCAACAGTACAGTACATATGCTAGATGCTTCCAGTTTAGAGTTGGGTGCTCAGTCCCAGATTCATAGCTGCTTTAATAAGCTACAAGCAACACGCATTAGTAAAAACAATAGAATACCCCGCGGTGAAGTTAATCTTTAGGCCGGCACTATAATTTTGCCTAGCTGCAGAATAAAAAATATGTGCGCCATAAACAAATGAAGTCACATTTTCGGGAGCATTTGTCTTGTGCCGAGACTCATGAGAGCGTGATGTTTTAGGGAGGAGGGTGTCTTTAAGGTCTGATTGTGTTGTTTAATGCCTCTGGTATCTGTTTCATAGCACGCCATGTTGACATTCACCTGAACAAACAATTACTTCTAGCAGCGTGGCGCATGTGTCCAAATCAATTATTCTAACTCATACGTTTTCCTTATGGAGAGAGGGGGGGGGGCGGTGGGGTAAAGGAGGGAGAGAGAAGGAGAGGGAGAGAGAATGGGGAGGGAGAGAGAGAGTCAGGAGTGATAGGGAGAGAGTGGGATAGGGACAGAGAGAAAGAGAGAGAGCGCGATAGCATCCCAGTCTTACGAAACGGCAGCTTCCACATCATTTACCTCAAACACACATTCTAAAATGGTGTCTCTATCACTTTGGCCTAATCTCGCAGGCATATTCAAAGCCTCTCTCTCTCTCTCTCTCTCTCTCTCTCTCTCTCTCTCTCTCTCTCTCTCTCTCTCTCTCTCTCTCTCTCTCTCTCTCTCTCTCTCTCTCTCTCTCTCTCTCTCTCTCTCTCTCTCTCTCTCTCTCTCTCTCTCTCTCTCTCTCTCTCTCTCTCTCTCTCTCTCTCTCTCTCTCTCTCTCTCTCTCTCTCTCTCTCTCTCTCTCTCTCTCTCTCTCTCTCTCTCTCTCTCTCTCTCTCTCTCTCTCTCTCTCTCTCTCTCTCTCTCTCTTTTATGGAACAACCAGTCCTCCACCGGGGGACAACCTGCTATCTTTTATTGTGAACATTATGCACAACACCCCTGTTTTATGAGCTAAACAGGGCCATTGTTTATCGTGAAGCGAAATCGCGAAGTTAGGCCTCTATATGGGCCTCTTTTTCCGCCTGCCTCTTTCGGTCTGCGTGTGCGTGTGCGTCTGCGTGTGCGTGTGTGTATCTCTGTGTGAGGCTGAGGCTGAGCTGAGGAGGAATGGTGCTTGCAGTAGACTGATCAGTGGGGGTTTTGTATGGATGAGAGGAGGTTTTGCATCTGTTTTCACCAGATCAGATGGAGCTCTTTGATCTTGTCTCCGCATGTCAGATCCCGTCACGATCCACAGTCTAGCCCCCATACATATGCATACAGCCTACCACCTCTAAACAGGCAGGAGCCATGCAAAGCAGGCCAGAGACAGAGGGAGGTAGAGATAGAGAGAGAGAGAGAGAGAGAGAGAGAGGTAAGAAACTGGAGGCCTTTCTCCTATTTTTTTGATATAATTAGAGCTGTATTTATTTTAGTTGTTGCTGCTCTTCAGGTTTCCACATCAAGCAGATCTCAATTACACATGATGACAAGGAGTGCAATTGTGTTGGTTTTCACACACAGACACACAACTAACCTTGTTGAGAAACCCTAATGCTAACCCATTCAAAATTCTATTTTCTCTAACCCCTAAAACAACCCCTAACCCTAAGAGAGTTGGCGCCGCCCTGTGTGGTCGCCTGCGTTAATTGTTGTTTTAGTGTGCTTTTCTTTCGTTTTTTTTTTGCAACAGTTGAACTATAATAGTTCAGGATTATGGAGTGCTACTGTCTTACGAGGTTTTAGCGTTCCTTTTTATCACTGAGGCACTTTTTCTAACGTTTAGCAGCACCGAACGTTCATGCGAGTCCTCAATTATTTACAACCGAGCCCAGCTCATACTCAGCGCTGCTGCATCCCAGGGAAAAGTTTGATATTCCGGACGAGTTGAAAAGGCGACGGCGTGGATGCAGGGCGGTATGGAAATGTAAAGCAAAGCTGAGGAAGTACAAGCCGGCTATCCCGTCTATCATTATGGGCAACGTGAGATCGCTGAATAACAAGATGGAGGAACGAGGGTCTAGTCCGTGGACAAAGGGATTACAGAGAAGCTAGTCTAGTATGTTTGACCGAGACATGGCTGAATGAAGACATCCCCACAGGGAACGTCACTATCTGCGGTTCCTAGACCATTAGAGCGGACAGGGATAGCGCTTCTTCCGGTAAGCGTAAGGGAGGAGGGCTGGCATTATTAGTTAAAAAACAGATGGTGTAATCCGAGCCATATTACTGTTAAGGAACAGTTTTGTAGCCTGGACATTGAGCTGTTAGCCGTTAGCCTGAGACCCTACTATTTGCAGAGGGAATTGACGGTGGCCATTGCTATTATTGTTTACATCGCGCCTTCCGCTGACGCAAGCACAGCGTGTGACGTCATCCACTCTATTATTGCGAGGTTACAGACAACGCATCCCAGTGCCTCCTTTGCCATTTCTGGGGATTTTAACCATGCCTCTCTCACTTCAACGCTGCCCATGTTCAAACAGTACGTGAAGTGCCCAACCAGGAATAATACAACTCTGGACTTGCTATTTGCTAATGTGAAGGATGCATACAACTCCACTGCACTCCCTCCCCTCGGTAGATCGGAACACAACCTTGTGCACCTCACCTCACTCTACAGGCCTATGGTCCAACAGTAGCCAGCTACAACTAGGACCATTAGGAGATGGTCCCTGGAGGCGAATGAGGCCCTACAGGACTGCTTTGAGACAACAGACTGGGATGTGCTCTGTGAGGCTCATGGGGAGGACATTGATGGACTTACAGACTGCATAACGGACTATATCAATTTTTGTGTTAACAACACCATACCCACCAGGAAGGTACGCTGTTTTCCAAATAATAAACCCAGAGTCACCAGAGACCTGAAGGCCCTGCTGAATGAGAAGAAGAGGGCCTTCAAGGAGGGGGACAGTGCCAAATTGAAATGCGTCCAGAGGCAGCTGAAGTTGCGGATTGCTGAGGGGAAGAGAGTGTATAAGGAGAAGATGGAGGAGAAGATAGAAGACAAGCTGAGGCAGAGCCAGGTGAGAGAGGTGTGGAACGGTATGATAAATATCACTGGCTTCAAAAACAAACAGTGGGCAGACGGAGAGGACCCAGGACTTTTTTTAAAGGTTCGATATGAGCTCTGTCCCCCCAATTCTAACCATACCCCTAAACCCCCTATAAATAGCATTTCACCTTGTGGGGAATAACAACAAAATGTCCCCAGTTGGTCACATGTTTGTTTGTTTTCTATTCGTGTGGGGAATTCTAGTCCCCACAAGTATAGTTAAACACGTCCACACACACACACACACACTGATCTGAAACAGCTAAATGATTGGCATCCCATGCAGATTTATTCAAATAGCCAGGTGGGCCTGTTCCCTGTAAGCTCTCGTCTTTATTCCTATACTGTCATTCATTATCATACTTCTCACACATACATTATCATACTTCTCACACATACATTATCATACTTCTCACACATACATTGTGTGGATCTGCAGGATACACTTCCACTGATGGCAAATTAAGCTCCTCTGAGACCATCCCATGTGAAGCCTCTCTGCACTACCGCCCCCATGTGGCAAGGTGGTCACTGGGACAGGATTGTGTGTGTGTGTGTGTGTGTGTGTGTGTGTGTGTGTGTGTGTGTGTGTGTGTGTGTGTGTGTGTGTGTGTGTGTGTGTGTGTGTGTGTGTGTGTCAGTAACTTACTTCCACTAACTCTTTTTTAATTGACAACAGGATACGTGGCACAAAAAAGTATGAACGTCACCCTGACCAATCATAGCTTTCCTAAATAAGTCAGATGCTGGTCCATCCTTTTCCCTCACGTTAGGGAGAACAGTCAGTTGGAGAAAACAGAGGGACAGAGAGAGGCCAACTCTCCCCTCCAGCCAAACTGACACAAACAGACAACTTCAAAGTGAATACTGTTGTTTATTTAGTGAAAGGGGAGTGGAGGGGAAAGAGAGAGAGAATCCATCTGATATGCAACTGTCAGGAGAGCATTTTCACATACAAAATAGAGTGTGTGTGAGAGCGAAAGATTTCCTAGAGGGAGAAACATGACAGCGCTCAGTATGGTCAGAATGGATCATCATCTGGCAGGCCTCTCTCTCTCTCTCTCTCTTACTTTCTCTGTCTCTTTCTCTCTTGCTTTCTCTCTCTCTCTATCTCTCTCTCTGTTGACAGACTAAATCACTCTGCACTTCGACAGCCAGGCAGCTTAAATCCAGACTAAATTAGCAGAATGGAGATTAAATCATTTGACATTGAGCTGCCCCAGACATTACGAGTCAAAGTCTGAGGATAACTTCAAACTTGACCAAACTGTGGTCAAAACGTCTGTGTGTGTGTGTGTTTGTGTGCGTGCGTGCGTGAGGTCGGGAGTCGATTGAAACCAAATTAAAGGGAGTGTTTGTTAAAAAATGGAGAAAAGATTAGATTCCTTTGGGTGACTGTTTCCTGAGTACACAGCCCTGGCTTCGTTATTTTCCATTAGCGTACACAAAGTCAACTGACGACAAGCTCGTTCCCAGGTTGAACAATAGCATGACGAGACACCATCACTCTTGTGCCCTGCACGTGCTTTCCAAGGCTCTAGTAGTCTATGGTTAATGGGCTTTGGAGGTAATCAAATCAGTTGGCTGGACGGAGCTGGTTTACCATTCAAATGAGCAGTCATCTACCTTCCAACCTGTCACACACTGTGGCTAGGTGTGTGTTCTGCATGTCGACCACTGCACTCTTTAGTGAACACAGCCTGTACCACAGTGGTGTATGTAAGTAGCCTTGCACGAGCCTTGGCTTTGTACAACCTGGGTCGGCACATAGGAGCAGGAGTCTCTCTCCCGTTTCTGTAGTGTGAGGCAGCTTGATAGTGGTGGCTTGGAGTCTGAATACAATAACGATTTGTGAAAAGTACCAAAATCATTATTTTTTTAATGCCACACTTGGAAGGGTTGGACCATGTTAACTACTAACTGGGTCATCGATAGAGAAATACAACTGGCCTCTCTAAAGAGTATACAAGAGTAGGAAAAACGGAGTACAGTTTTCAGGAGAATAGTCACAAGGCCTCCTCTGAGAGAGAGAGGGGGCTAGTGCGTACACACACACACACACACACACACAGTATGGCTGTAATACAAACAAGACCCCAGCACCACAGAGATGCTACTGCAGATTCATATTTACCTTCAATCCCGAGAAGGGGGAAGAAAATATAATGAAATAAATATTAAAAGACGCATCGGATAAACTCCTGTTCATCCCGCTATAGGGCAAATACAAATTGTCAATTTAATGAACATGGTGGACGTGATGAAAGCGAGGTGAAGGAGCCTCGTTGCCTGACAAACAATCAGGAAATGTTATCTTAATATTGTTCCGCGGTTATTCAGCCCATAAATTAATGGGGGGTAGGGAGGGCTGGGTGGGGAGGGGGAGAGGGGGAGAGGGGGAGAGGGGGAGGAGCAAAGACCAGGTCCCAGTGAGGTGTCCCTGTTATTGCCTGTTTTTATTATGAGCCATAGCTCAACGGTGGGAAATACACACATTAACACACACATATAAACACACACACACACACACACACACACACACACACACACACACACACACACACACACACACACACACACACACACACACACTGCTGACCATACAACTAGAGTTCCAGCAAAGTTTGAAAGATAAAATGTGTGCGTGTGTGTGTGTTGGGGGTGGGTGGTTGATTGGTTGGGGGGGTATGGGGGTGGGTGATTGGTTGGGGGGGGGGGGGGGGGGTATGGGGGTGGGTGATTGGTTGGGGGGGGGGGGTATGGGGGTGGGTGGGTGATTGGTTGGGGGGGGTATGGGGGTGGGTGGGTGATTGGTTGGGGGGGGTATGGGGGTGGGTGGGTGATTGGTTGGGGGGGGTATGGGGGTGGGTGGGTGATTGGTTGGGGGGTATGGGGGTGGGTGGGTGATTGGTTGGGGGGTATGGGGGTGGGTGGGTGATTGGTTGGGGGGTATGGGGGTGGGTGGGTGATTGGTTGGGGGGGTATGGGGGTAGGTGATTAGTTGGGGGGGTAAGTGGGTGGGTGATTGGTTGGGGGGGTATGGGGGTGGGTGATTGGTTGGGGGGGTATGGGGGTGGGTGATTGGTTGAGGGGGTATGGGGGTGGGGCGTCTTTCCAGATTCAATACATTTATGGCTGTAATACATTTAATGAATACCGGACCGTAAATCAAAATGTTTCATTCCAAAATCGCAAATCAAGCGCCAAAAATGCAAACCACTGGCATCCTTGGCTGGTAACCAACCACCAACAAGGTGGAAAAGCAGCCCTACTCCTAATTTGTGTGACAACAAGAGGTCAGAGGCCTCCCTCGACAGCCATCAGCAGCACTTAAAAAGCCTCCAGATGCTTCCTAGTCCAAACTTTTAGGTTTTTAATGCCCCTGCAATCTGAGGATCCTCACCCAAATTAACTATTATCTCTGTATTTATATATTGCCGGCACTAAATTGTGTCGCCACGAAGAATTACTATGGATATGAATATCTGCGACAATAACTCAGCCAAAAGCCTTAAAGACACGACGCTCTTTATTGGGGCGTCTGATAGCCCTTAAATACAGCACAAGGCATCCATATCAGTGCTATTTCTCTCTAATATCAGGCCACATTAGCGGCTCGTAAATCAAATTACACCCCTGGAATTTCATTAAGCTCACCTGTCAGCAGTAGCGCCGGCAAAATATTTATGTTTTCCCACCGCGATTGTGTGGCTCTCAGGTACACAAAAAAAAGAGGAAGGAAAGCAAGGGAAAAGGGATGATTAATGTAATTATCTTTTAAGGAATACAGCGAAACTCTGGTAATACTGGGGAGAGGGAGTATTAAAGAGAGTCCTGTGGGCCGGAGTCAACAACGGTAACAACACGGCAACACCGTGTGTCCCAGATGGCACCCTAATCCCTAATCCCTACATAGTGCACTACTTTTGACCAGATCCATCTGCTCCCGTCCTGTATAAAGTGTTCGAGTGTTAAACCAGAGGTAGACTCCACAACCTGATTAGAGCAGAAGAGAAACTCGGTCTCTAACAGAAATCAAAGAGAATGATGTATGACAGAGATAACGCACCCCAGATAGACAAACTAATGCAATAGAACCAGAGAGAGAGGCTAATATCGCACAAAGATTTACTTGTTACTGTTAGACCCTCGATCCAACATTAAAGAAATGATCGACTACTTTCTTTATTGCCACTCGAATTACCTGAAAGGATTTTGTGTTTCTATTGGGTTTGTTTTTTCAAATGAACATATAGCCTAGACCCTGGTTTGCATAAACAGGCGAGATTTCCTGGATGTGGAATCTGGGAAGGCTGTAGGAGCCGAGACCGGAACGACGAAATTCCCAATCCCTTCGTTTTTTTTTTTTTTTTGCATCTGGAGCGAGGGAAGTGGGGGCTGTGATTTTGATTACACACGGTGGGAAATGAGTCGAGGACCGTGACGACGCTCACTTAATAAAAAGGTAAAGAGCGTCTAGCTGTAAATCATAGTGTTCTGCTGTAACGACGCCACATCCTGGTACATTACGAGCCCTCTAACGGGGCCGCTCATATTTACTTTTGGCTCAATATCATTTTGAATAATGAGATTTATCCCTTATCTAATTAAGAAGAGCCCCCCCATGCCCCCCCCCCCCCCCACCCACCCTTCAAATTAGGAAGACGGTATTGGTCTAGCCCACGGTTGTTTGGCAAATTGTCTTTGTAGCAAAACAGCAAAAGCATAACTGGTTGGGAGGGTTGGTTGTGTGTGTACATATGGGGGGGACTGTGTACGTGTGTACATGGATGTGTGTGTGTGTGTGTGTGTGTGTGTGTGTGTGTGTGTGTGTGTGTGTGTGTGTGTGTGTGTGTGTGTGTGTGTGTGTGTGTGTGTAAACCTGGTCTTCTTTCTCTCTCTCTTATTAGTGGAATTCTAATTCAGTGATCACCTTAGATCACACGCACGCCATAAATCAGACAGGCCTGGCAGAGGATGAGAAATGGTATTAATAATGTGAAACTTATTATACAGTCCCAAACGCTCCCTTGATAAATGACATTGTTTGGGCCAGACAATGATTGCATTTAAAACATTATTTCTGTTTTGAGCTGCATTCTGTGGGTTGGTGGACGTAGGGGCGTGGAGCTTGTGTATGTGTCTGTGTGCTCATGAAATATCTTCCCATCCCACCCTGGAGTCAAGAGGGCAAATGGTGGCTGGTGGCTCACAACAAACCCAATACACACACACACACACACAAAAAAAAAACTGGTTGCAAAACAGAGCACATCCCTACCTCCACATCTACACATACTCCACATTAATCACTATAACACTGAATATCTATTTCATTAATACTCTGACTAAAAAAAAAAGTGACAGAAATACAGAGAGAGAGATACCGCCATTCCATAGCACTATTGTCAGAGAGAGAGAGCTACAGTGTGACGGTGGAGAGATTCTATCCCTGTCTACAGCTCAACGTGCTTAGAAAAACCCCTGTGCTAACACCTCACACTCACTAACTCCAACCTGACACGGTGGGGGTAAAGAGAAAGCCTGGCGAAGAGGGGAGAAGAAGACGAAACGTCAGGAGTCGTAAAGTTTCATTTGAAATGGAAACTGGGAGTGCGGTGGATACCATGGTGACAAATGTTGTTCTTTCTGCCTGTACCTGGCTGGGTTAGCCATGCTACGGCTCCACTGGGCTGTGTTTCCATTCATTAACACAGGGACAGGCCAGTTGTGCTAAGCTAATGCCATATACCAGGGCAGCACAACACAGAGACAAAGGCTATGTCCCAAATGGTGCACTACTTTTGAACAGGACCCATACAACTCTGGTCAAAAGTAGTACTATATAAGGAATAGAGTGCCATTTGGGACAGAAAGCCAAGGGAGCGGCAGCTTCCGTCGTTCCCATGGTATGGGACTGTTTAAGTGTTTTACTGAACTGGAAAGGGAAAGCTATGTTGGCAAGGGACGGACAGGACTGAGGAGAATGTACAGCGCACTGTACAGAGTGATGGAGAATGCAAAAGTTGATGCTGAGCAGATAAGGAAGTCTGTATACGTCAATCAATCATTCAGCCAACTAGCCCAATGAGGGCTTAGATGAGATCAAAGACGTTGATGTATTTGTGATAAATCTTTGGCTTGTGCTACTGATGATTTCAGTTGGCATTGTAGTTTATGATTGGGAGAATTATTACACAAATAGTTTGTATTATAGCTAACACTCAAAGTAGTGTACACTTAAGCAACGCTTGACGTAAGAAACTGATGCAACACATATACACTTCTACACTGAGTGTACAAAACATTAGGAACACCTTCCTAGTATTGAGTTGCACCCCCTTTTGCCTTCGGAACAGCAATTCAATTCACCGGGGCATGGACTCTACAAGGTGTCGAATGCGTTCCACGGGGAAGCTGGCCCATGTTGACTCCAATGTTTTCAACAGTTGATACCTTCTGGAAACAAAGTTCGTATTATAAGGAGGAAGGGATCAACCCAAATCATTTGGGTTCCTGGATCCTTTCACAGCATTATAAGGCTGTATTGAGACAATGATTTATCAATGACCCAAGCCCAGCTCAGTTATTCCCTACCATTGTGTCGCTGAGTTGTCGTAATGCTTCAGCAAATGTACATTATCCCAGGGGCGTTGGAAGACACAATGTAAGTAACCTAATGTATGTCCCTGTAACTGCCCTGAATGCCCTTGCTGATCCTACAGCTATTGTATGCAGTAACCATATGACTATGAACCAGAGTTATACTGTTAGCACTGGGTGGTGTGACCAAGCAGGTCCACTGTGTGCAGCTCACCCTGCACTAACATAAATAACCCCAGCATGTCTACCTCTAATAACCAAGAAACAAGGTTCAATAATTAAATCAATAATTTGCTAGTAACAGCTGACATTCATATATCTCTGAAACTCACTTAGATAATACCTTTGATGATAAAGTGGTAGCAATACATTATAACATCTACAGAAAAGACAGAAATGCCAAAGGTGGAGGTGTTGCTGTTTATATTCAGATCCACATTCCTGTAATGATTAGAGAGGATCTCATGTTAAATACTGTTGAAGTAATATGGCTACAGGTTCATCTGCCTCACCTAAAGCCCATTCTGGAGGGAAGCTGCTATAGACCAGCAAGTGCTAACAGTCAGTATCTGGATAACATGTGTGAAATGCTTGATAATCTATGTGACATCAACAGAGAGGTATATTTTCTGGTTGATTTAAATATTGACTGGTTTTCATCAGGCTTCCCACTCAAGAAAAATCTTCAAACTGTAACTAGTGCCTGCAACCTGGTTCAGGTTATCAATCAACCTACCAGGGTAGTTTCAAACAGCACAGGAATAAAGATATCAACATGTATTGATCACATCTTTACTAATGCTCCTGAAATTGGTTTGAAAGCAGTATCCAAATCCATCAGATGTAGTGATCATAATAGAGTAGCCATATTTAGGAAAAACAAAGTTACAAAGGCTGGGCCTAATGTAGTGTATAAGAGGTCATACAATAAGTTTTGTAGTGATTCCTATGTTGTTGATGTAAACAATATTTGTTGGTCCGTGGTGTGTAATGAGGAGCAAACAGATGTTGCACTTGACACATTTATGAAATTGCTTATCCCAGTTATTAATAAGCATGCACCCATTAAGACAATTACTGTAAAAACTGTTAAATCCCTGTGGATTTATGAGGAATTTAAAAATGTTATGGTTGAGAGGGATGAGGTAAAAGAAAGGTCAAATAGATAGATAGATAGATAGATAGATAGGTACTTTATTGATCCCCCGGGGGGGGAATTTCATTATCAAGCAGCTACAACAAAAACACAGGGCAGGTGCAAAATGCCACAACGAAAGTACACAAAAGACAGATACACGGTACATGATACATAGAGCGGCAGTATGAAAAAGTATAGAAATACAGGATATCTGGAGTGCAAAAAAAAGCTATAAAAGGACATTGCGTAGTATGAGTGGTTGGCTGAATATGTACACTATACATTGGTGGATGTTGGATGGTTAACTATACTATACAGGTTGATGGCAGAGAAATACTTCAGTAGCTAATGCGTATGATATGAGCGAGGGTAATAATAGTTTACTTAATAGACAGACTGGGTAAATGAACAGGTAAGTGAAAATTTTTCATGGTTAAATTAGCTGTACAGTTAGGTATACAGTTATATTTACAGATAAGTGAATACTTGCATGTTTACACAAACTGTACAGGTAAATGACAGGAAGAGATACTTTAATAGCTAAATGTGTGTATGATATCATTGGGGTAATAATAGTAATTCCCTTAAAATACAGTCCTTAGTGCGCAGGGTTTAATTACAGACAACTGCACTTATTGCACATTTGATATACTAAAAGCAATGAGAAAAGGTGCAACTGGCAGGATACTAATATGCATTCCTGAGTGAATGCCTAGGTCCAATAATTACTTACAATATTGCATGTGATATAATATAACAACTGTACATGGGTATGTATATACAGACCTGTATGAATAAGTAGGTCCTGAGTGGATGAGTGCTGATGGAACAGAGTTACTCACGGATGGATGCATAATTGTTAAACTAGGTCCTAGCACCCCAACAGTTCCAGATCTATGTTGCCGACGGCACGGCACCCCGGTGAGGCATTATATAGTCTCATAGCCGCCGGCAGGAAGGACCTCCTGTGGCGCTCTCTGGCACACCGTGGTGGGATCAGTCTGTGACTGAAAGAGCTCCTCTGCGTCATAACCATAGCGTGCAGAGGGTGGGTGACGTTGTCCATGATGGCCAGCAGTTTGGCCAGGATCCGTCTCTCCGCCACCTCCTCTAGAGTGTCAAGGCTCATCCCCAGGACAGAGCTAGCCTTCCTGATCAGCTTATTTACCCGAGAAGCATCACCGGCTTTGATGTTTGCTCCCCAGCACACCACTGCAAAAAAGATGGCACTGGCCACCACAGACTGGTAGAAGGTATGCAGTAGTTTACTGCACACGTTGAAGGACCTGAGCCTCCTCAGAAAGTAGAGTCGGCTCTGGCCCTTTTTGTACAGGGCCCCGGTGTTACCAGCCCATTCCAGTCTGTTGTCCATATGGACCCCCAAGAACTTGTATGACTCAACCATTTCCACATCCATCCCCTTTATAGGGACTGCAGTCAGTTGTGCCTTGGTTCTCCTGAAGTCCACCACCATCTCCTTCGTTTTGCTGATGTTGAGCTGAAGGTGGTTCTGCTCACACCACAACACAAAGTCACTGATTGTGCTCCTGTACTCCTCCTCCTGCCCACCCCTGATGCACCCTACAATAGCAGAGTCATCCGAGAACTTCTGTAGGTGGCATGTTTCAGAGTTAAATCTGAAGTCTGAGGTGTAGAGGGTGAACAGGAAGGGGGACAGGACCGTACCCTGGGGGGCCCCTGTGTTGCTAACTGCCCGTTCTGACACACAGCTCTGTAGTCGCACAAATTGTGGCCTACCGGTCAGGTAGTCCGTGACCCAGGAGACTAAGGGTGCTTCCACTTTCATCCTCCTCATCTTCTCACCCAGTAGCAGGGGCTGAATGGTATTGAAGGCACTGGAGAAGTCAAAAAACATGACCCTCACAGTGCAACCTGCGTTGTCCAGGTGAGAGTAGGCCCTCTGCAGAAGGTAGATGATTGCATCATCCACCCCGATGTTGCGCTGGTATGCAAACTGCAGGGGGTCCATTGATGAACACACCAGGGGTCTGAGGTGAGCGAGGACTAACCTTTCCAGGGTCTTCATGATGTGGGATGTTAGCGCTACAGGTCTGAAGTCATTCAGGACAGTGGGGTGTGCCTTCTTGGGCACTGGGACGAGGCAGGATGTTTTCCACAGCACAGGGACCCTTTCTAGGCTCAGGCTAAGGTTGAAAAGACGCTGGAGTATTCCACACAGTTGGTCAGCACAGACCCTCAGCACCCTTGGGCTGATGCCATCGGGGCCCGCCGCTTTCCACTGGTGTAGTCTCTCCAGCTCTCTCTTCACTTGGTTGGTGGTGAAAGCCAGCCCAGGTAGGGAGGTAGGGGGAAGGGGGGTGTTGAGGATCAGTCCAGGGGGGGCAGGGGCGGAGGTGGGGTCACTGATTGTCTCAGCAGAGGTGCTGTGAGCAAAGTGGGGGTGGGATAGCCGTGAGGGTGTGTGGTCTGGGGAGCTGGAGGGGAGGTGGACAGGGCCAGTATCGAACCTGTTAAAAAATTGGTTCAGCTCATTGGCTCTGTCCTGGGTCCCCTCCGTCTGCCCACTGTTTGACTTTTTGAAGCCAGTGATATTTCTCATACCCTTCCACACCTCTCTCACCTGGCTCTGCCTCAGCTTGTCCTCCATCTTCTCCTTATACACTCTCTTCCCCTCAGCAATCCGCAACTTCAGCTCCCTCTGGACGCATTTCAATTTGTCCTTGTCCTTCTCCTTGAAGGCCCTCTTCTTCTCATTCAGCAGGGCCTTCAGGTCGCTGGTGACCCAGGGTTTATTGTTTGGGAAACAGCGTACCTTCCTGGTGGGTACAGTGTTGTCTACACAAAAATTAATATAGTCTGTTATGCAGTCAGTGAGTCCATCGATGTCCTCCCCATGAGCCTCACAGAACACATCCCAGTCTGTTGTTTCAAAGCAGTCCTGTAGGGCCTCATTCGCCTCCGGGGACCATCTCCTAATAGTCCTGGTGGTTGCAGGCTGCTGTTGTACCATAGGCCTGTAGAGTGGGGTGAGGTGGACAAGGTTGTGATCCGATCTACCGAGGGGAGGGAGTGCAGTGGAGTTGTATGCATCCTTCACATTAGCATATAACAAGTCCAGAGTTTTATTATTCCTGGTTGGGCACTTCACGAACTGTTTGAACGTGGGCAGCGTGGAAGAGAGAGATGCATGGTTAAAATCTCCCGAAATTGCAAAGAAAGCACTGGGATGCGCTGTCTGTAACCTCGCGATAACAGAGTGGATGACGTCACACGCTGCGTTTGCGTCAGCAGAGGGCGGGATGTAAACAATAACAGCAATGGCCGCCGTGAATTCCCTAGGTAGATAGTAGGGTCTCAGGCTAACGGCTAGCAGTTCAATGTCCGGGCTACAAAACTTTTCCTTAAGAGTAATATGGTTCGGATGACACCATCTGTTGTTAACTAATAAAGCCAGCCCACCACCCTTACTCTTACCGGAAGAGACGCGATCCCTGTCCGCTGTGATGGTCTGGAAACCGTCGATAGTGACGTTCTGTATGGGGATGTTATCGTTCTGGCTGCACAACCAATTGGCAAACGTACTGCGTATTGAGAAATCATGTGACTAAACTGAATAAAAAGTTGAAGAAACTACGCTACAAAACAAAGATAAATTATATAAAGAATGATAGTAAAAAGCTTTGGAGCCCCTTAAATGAAATGTTGGGCAAAAAGGCAAACTCAGCTCCATCATTCATTGAATCAGATGGCTCATTCATTACAAAAGCGACTGATATTGCCAACTACTTTAATGATTTTTTTCCATTGGCAAGATTAGCAAACTTAGGCATGACATGCCAGCAACAAACGCTGACACTACACATCCAAGTATATCTGACCAAATTATGAAAGACAAGCACTGTCATTTTGAAATCTGTAAAGTGAGTGTGGATGAAGTGAACAAATTACAGTTGTCTATCAACAATGACAAGCCACCGAGGTCTGACAACTTGGATGGAAAATTACTGAGGATAATAGGAATGATATTGCCACACCTGTTTGCCAATTCTTCAATGTAAGCCTCCTAGAAAGTGTGTGCCCTCAGGCCTGGAGGGAAGCAAAAGTCATTCCCCTACCTTTTGGAAAAAATTGTGTTTGACCGGATACAATGCTATTTTACAGTGAGAAATGTATGATAAAAATATTGTGCGGGTTGTTTTGTTAGACTTCAGTGTGGCTTTTGACATTATCGATCATAGTCTGTTGCTGGAAAAACGTATGTGTTATGGCTTTACACCTCCTGCTATATTGTGGATAAAGAGTTATCTGTCTAACAGAACACAGAGGGTGTTCTTTAACGGAAGTCTCTCCAACAAAATCCAGGTAGAATCAGGAATTCCCCAGGGCAGCTGTCTAGACCCCTTACTTTTTTCAATCTTTACTAATGACATGCCACTGGCCCTGAGTAAAGCCAGTGTGTCTATGTTAGTGGATGACTCAACACTATAAATGTCAGCTACCACAGCGACTGAAATGACTGCCGCTCTTTGTTCGTTTCAGAATGTGTAGCCAGGAATAAGTTAGACCTAAATATTTCAAAAACTAAAAGCATTGTAATTGGGACAAATCATTCACTAAACTCTAAACCTCAACTAAATCTTGTAATGATTCATGTGGAAATTGAAGTGACAAACTGCTTGGAGTAACTCTGGATTGTAATCTGTCATGGTCAAAACATACTGATACAACAGTAGCTAAGATGGGGAGAAGTCTGCTCTGCCTTCTTAACAGCAATATCAACAAGGCAGGTTCTACAAGCCCTAGTTTTGTCGCACAAGGACTACTGTTCTGTCGTGTGGTCAAAAAATGCACAACTGCCTTAATTTTGCTGGACCCCAGGAAGAGTAGCTGCTGCCTTCGCAGCAGTTAATGGGGATCCATAATAAATACAGTTGTGTCAAGTTGGCTGGATGTCCTTTGGCTGGTGAACATTCTTGATACACATGGGAAACTGTTGAGCATGAAAAACCCAGCAGCGTTGCAGTTCTTGACAGAATATTTTGTCTTGCCCATTCACCCTCTGAATGACACACATACACAATCCATGTCTCAAGTGTCGAGGCTTAAAAATCCTTCTTTAATCTGTCTCCTCCCCTGATTGAAGTTGATTTAAAAGGTGACATCAATAAGGGATCATAGCTTTTATCTGGATTCACCTGGTCAGTCTATGTCACGGAAAGAGCATGTTTTGTACACTCAGTGTATGTACTCCACTGCATCAGTCGGCTCTCACTCCCCCTCCCTCTCACATGACCATGTCCTCTACTGTACAGTATGATACAATATTTCTCCTCCTGCAGCTGATCTTATTACCCCCCCCCCCCCATCTTCCCCCCGCTCCACCTCTTCATCTCCCTGTGAACAGTGATGGGGACCCATTAATCTCACTCCACCTGCCACCACAATAATATAAAGCACGAATCTCCCCCAAATATAACAATATTTGTATTTGTGGGGAGGGGGAGTAGAAAGAGGTTATAATTGATGACCACAGCTGTGCTAATTAAAAGCAATGGAAGTTTCATTAATCTTGGTCAGGAGGGAGGGTGCGGTGGTGGCTGTAACGGTTACCGTTACCGGGGCCACGCCTGGCCGTCTACTTGCGACTGCCGCTACCACATCCTACTCAGTCAGGTGATTTTGAACCATTGTTGAGATTATTAGAACAGGTTCATGTGAAATGCCCATTAATAATCACAACAAAAGCCCTGCTCTCTCTCTCTCTCTCTCTCTCTCTCTCTCTCTCTCTCTCTCTCTCTCTCTCTCTCTCTCTCTC
>CM042416.1:30129959-30174959 GCA_023634145.1 Thymallus thymallus | reverse complement strand
GCCTACAGTAAGTGAAGAGATGCACGATGAACGTTGTGTTAGAGATCTTAACCACTGTCTCTCACTAAGGTTAACCAGCTTGAACACAGGTAACACATGCTCGTATGTACCTCCTATGTGCCTGTGTGGGCGGGCCAGCATTAAAAAAACACATCTTAACATCAATACAACATCAGAAAGTGATGATAAATCCATTACTGTACTAATAAATTAGAAAAAACGTTGGAGAAATGTGTAATAACTGATATTGGCAGCCGCGACTGGTTTGTGTGTCTGTATCTTTTAGCCGTTAATCCCCTTCTCCAGGATATGTCCACGGCGCCTGCTCCTCTGTTCGGCTCGCATTAATTGAATCACTGCTTAGCTAATTCATTGATTCATTGGTTCATTAGTGAGGCCTGGCAACATCCATTCCTTGCAGTGACAGTCTGATGTTTCAATTGAGAAAGGCAGAAACAAGTAGCCCACATGGAGTTGCAGGGAGTCTCAGTAAGGGAACTCTGACCTGTCGTCAATTAGCCACACAATGCTAGCTCTTCCACCCGTGCTCTTGTCATAAATTAGCCGGAGGCTGAGCTGAGCACATTCTCTTCTCTCGTGGTTTTAGTAACGTAACTTGTGTATCTCTCCCCTCTATCTTCCCCTCTCTCCCCTCTCTCCCCCCTCTCCCCTCACCTTTCGGTATCAGCTCTGAATTGTTGTTACCACCCAAGAGTAGTGCTATCATGGCCAGCACTGCTTACTGTACACAGACAATGGCTTGGCACCCAGAACAAGTACGATACGACAGTCACAGCAGGGCCATGTTCATTAGGCACCAAACGGAGGAAAGAAGACTGAAACAGGGAGGGACTCCCTGGACTTGTCCAATACGAAACGCATATTTTTGTTTTTTGTAGCAACACTTTTCTACAATTTGTTCCGTTGAGTGACCTAATGAACACAACCCAATCATATCCGTTACTACAGTCCATTGAAGCTGAATGCAGATTTGTTTGTGCATTGTAAAGGCTTTGAACTGCAGCAACAGCCACTGCGGTAAACGGCTTTCCCTGAGTCAGAGTCTCCCGTGGCTGCTGTGTAGTATAGAGGCCTTAGTGACCCATCGCTCACCTTTGTGTTGCTGTGTGTTTGTTTGAACAGGCGCCAGTGGACACGGCCTCTGTCAATATTTCATGAGGGATGAACGGTCGGCGCCGAATGAGGGATCGCGTTAATATTGCCGTTGAAATTAAACGGTAATTAAAAATGTGTTAGTCTAAAAGCCATCGCAGTCCATAAAAGTTTGATTACTGGAAAATTAGGTGCATAAAGTTTTTATGGGTTGGCCTGTGCGATCGCTCGAGAATAGCTTTATGCACTTGTCATGGGCATATGGTGCAGGCTGGCGACGTTTGTGTTGTGTGTGTGTGTGTGTGTGTGTGTGTGTGTGTGTGTGTGTGTGTGTGTGTGTGTGTGTGTGTGTGTGTGTGTGTGTGTGTGTGTACACGGCTGCGTTCTGAATAGCAGAAGTCCTCATATGCAACGACTCTTCCAGCGATGTAATTATGCAAATATTCTTATCAGTCTGACAGCTAGTTGGCCAAACTACCAGCAGCAGTTTAGTCTTGGTCTAAACTAGCTGTATTGGAATTGGTAGTGGTTTTCAGCTAGTACCCAGTCATAGCATGTCTTTGTAGAATGAGACCGCTGGTCTGTATTCATAAAGCGTCTCAGAGTAGGAGTGTGGATCTAGGATCAGCTATGCCTTTTAAATCATAATGAATAAGATTACATGGAGAGCTAGGACCTGATCCTAGATCAGCACTCATAACCTGAGACACTTTATGAATATGAGCCTTGTTCCAATATCCACACTAGCACTTAGTATTAAGCAATGTAGAGCGTTGGGCTGGTTCGAATCCCTGAGCCGGCAAGGGGGGAAAAAATCTGCCGCTCTGCCCCTTGAGCAAGGCAGTTAACCCCCAACAACAACAGCTCCCCGGACGCCAATGACATGGACTTTGATTAAGGCAGCCCCTCGCACCTCTCTGATTCAGAGGGGTTGAGTTAAATGAGGAAGACACATTTCGGTTGAATGCATTCAGTTGAGCAACTGACTAGGTACCCGCCTTTCCCCTAGAATGGGGAGAGATGGATTCATTATCAATAATTAAAAGGATGGATTTATTCCAAAGAATTAAGGGCCACAATGTTTCTCTCTTAACCTCGTCCTCCATCTACGACATGGCTCTGCAGAGCAAACACACACACATGCACACACTCTAGTCTAATATAACCCCTGTTGGTACCATGCAGGACTCTTCCGCCCCGTCTCCCTGTCCAGCCGGCCCTGTCCAAGTCCACAGTGACCGGGCAATATGGCCGCACCGCACGGCACACTGGGAAGCGGCTGTGAGCCCAGGACCTGGTGCTGCCAAGACAGATGCCCGCTCTGCCACCCTCGGCCTCTGGCACAGCCAAGCTGCCTGTACCTGAGCAGCACTACAGTAGAGTGTGGTTGTGGACACGTGCACTTACAAGTCTTTGTTGAACCATCATGCAGTATAATACCAAATGTTAGCTAGGCTAATTCATTATTTGTTCCCTCTCTCCTTGGTGTTATGTGTATTGTATGTGATATTGGCTTGGCTACTAGGGCTGACCCCAAAGATTCCAATAATTAGGATTTGAGTAGGGGAGAGTGGGGTAAGTTGAGATATGTTTTACATTCAGTATCACTCCGTCAAGGGAAATATTGTATTCTTTCTAAGAAAGATATCTACATATATTTCAGGCTGTTGTGTATACCAGGAAATAAATCAGAATACATGAAAACATTACAGTTTTGAAAACAAAGCTTGTCCAAAAAAAGTCTGTTCTCACAACTTACCCCGGGTATCGGGTAAATTGAGTTGCGGAAGAGGGTAAATTAATCTGCCTACAAATGTATCTTCTTAATGAAATATTTGCACTTTTTAAAACCATATCTATGTTATTTCCCAAACACAATTCAACACAATCAATTTTCTGTATTTTATTCATTTTAAGCAAAATGGCTCAACCATTGGCTCAACTTAGCCAAAGGCCTTTGGCTCAACATAACCCAAAACATTTTGACTATGTTAGCCCACTCAGCTACAAGGATACAATTTCATGCTAGGTTTAGGACCTCATATTGAAGCTTATAGAAAACCCCAACTGATGTATAGAACAATCTTAAAAGGATCTCTACGAAACCTGTAAGACAATGCATTCATCTGACCTGGTGAAAATCCGTTTTCTGGACCTCACTTTTCCCATGTGGTTTTTATTCCATCACAGACTTCATGAAATTATGACCTCTGTCTATATATTTGGTAAAAGTATACATTAACAAGGGTGGCTCAACATACCCCTTTGGCTTAACTTACCCCACTGTCCCCTATTCGCAAAATAGACAAATGTTTTGCCATAAGAGTTTTGATCAATGACCAATCGGGTAAAACAAATAAAATAAATGTGATTCGGTGACAGCCCTATTAACTAAATACAGTAAGTGGAGATGAATGAACATACCTTGGTCAGTTTTTAGTTTTTACAATGTTATTGACCCACATTGATAGTTCTTATGAAAACCTTTTCACAAACTTGTATCCTTCTCCTTAGTTAAATAAATATGACTCACTTGGCTGTCAACACACCCATTTAATGAGTGAAGAGTGTATTAGTTCAAACGGTTTATTATTATAAATGTGAAAATGGGGGGTATTTTTTACAATTGCCTAAAAAACATGGGTACCTGAGACAGGTCAGTCATCTTTGAACACTTTGTTTTTAGTTTGCTCAAAATTACGTTAAATTAAGGCGAGGTCACAGCCGTCAATCAAAACAGCAAAACTCTGTCTCATTAAATTGTTACACACACACACACACAAAGACACATGTTACACACACACACGTTTTATTTATTTAACTTTGTCAAGTTAAAGGGATAGTTCACCCAAATTATAAATGAAATTGGTTTCCTTACCCTGTAAGCAGTCTATGAGGAAGGTAAGAAAACAAACCATGCCTTGGTTTTGTACCCCTGGCCACTGTTTTCAAACGCTAACGTTGTAGCATTTGTGTCCCAAAACCAATGTAAGTCACTTCAGCGAGCTACACACATTTTTTTAGACACTTAATGATGATTTGGACATGAAACACGCCTTGCATTGGTTTGGAGCCACAAATGCTACACAAAAGTTAGCATAACATATAAAATGACAATTGCACAGAACCCCACAAACCCAACCTTGGTTTAGTATATTAATAAATAGCTCAGAGCTTCCTAAACCTCTCCTCCGGGAACTGCAGTCATCTCATGTAATTTATATATTCCAGGGCTGTACAACTGATTCAACTTGACAATAACGAAGCCATTGACTAGATGAATGAATCAGGTGTGCTAGTTCAAGGCTACAACAAATTGTGAAACATCTGGAGGTCCTCAAGGAGAGGTTTGAGAAACACTTCTAAGTAACAAGAACAACCTAATTATCAAAATTGAATAAAATGATAACCCAAGAGCTACCAGACAACCATTCCTCGACAGCGGCGTTATCCTTCTCTCTTACCCCCAATACTGGGCAGCTTCTCAGCCCTGCGGTGGTAGAGGAGGGTCTGAGTTAAACTAACCAACACGGAGAACGACAAAGTGATGGGGGTCAGGATACACTTGATGGACCTCTCAGAAATATGATGGAAGGAAGAAAGGAAAGCTCTGATTATGGTAGGAGAGTAGTTTGAACAGTACGGGATGCTCTTTCAGGTTCCCTCCCTCCTCATTTCACTCCTCTTTTCACCCAGTCTTTCCTTCCCTCCATCACCTGGACCGGATCCTGCTCAGCAACCACAGTATAGAGACACTGCAGAACACGTCGATGGACAGAAGTGGGAGGAAGATAGTGGTGTTTCCTCCAATGCTTCTGCCACTGAAGCTATGCAACACAAGGAGGCGGTGTCGGCAACCATGCCACCCTGTACCTCAGGAGGACCTGAGGAAGACCAAGAGGTAGACCACCGCCAGGTATCACTACACACAGATGACCACCGCCAGGTATCACTACACACAGATGACCACCGCCAGGTATCACTACACACAGATGACCACCGCCAGGTATCACTACACACAGATGACCACCGCCAGGTATCACTACACACAGATGACCACCGCAAGGTAACACTACACACAGATGACCACCGCCAGGTAACACTACACACAGATGCAGCACTGGAACAGGGTCCTTCTGGCCACTAGCAAGCCCCGAATGTACCCCCTGGTGTAATGAATGGATGCACTTGATGAAGAGGATGGTGAGAACCAAGAGGTGAGAAGAGGCAGTAGAGAAGCTCCATGACGGCCAGGTTGAGGGCAAAAATCTGCTGGTTGAGCTGGACCAAAGGGCAGCCCGCCACCAGCCACAGATACCAGATGTTGGTGACCAGACCGAGGAGGCAGTTCCCAGGTAGACTGGCAGAAAGGTAGACCACTCCCAGCAGATGGAGTCATAATATTTGATCTTAGTGTGGTTGAAGAAGTCGGGATTGATGATACAATCAAGATGATTCAATCAAGATGATACTCTCTACAGTAATCTACAGTAAGGTCAAAATGTATTGGGACGTTGACAATTATTTTGGTTGTTTTGGCTCTGTACTCCAGCACTTTGGATTTTAAATGATACAACGTCTATAAGATGAAAGTGCAATACTGTCAGCTTTAATTTGAGGGTATTTTCATCCATATCGGGTGAACCGTTTAGAAATTACAGCACTTTTTGTACATAGTCCCTCCATTTTAGGGGACCAAAAGTATCCATCATGTTGTGTTGATAGTGGTGGAAAACAGTCTCAGGCACCACTCCAGAATCTCCCATAAGTGTTCAATTGGGTTTAGATTTGGTGACTAAGACACACCCACTTTAACCCCCCCTAATATTAAAGAAGTGTCAAGGTATTGCTCGCCTGAGACAGAATACCTCATGATAAGCTGTAGACCACACTATCTATATTATTCTTAGCCGTCTATTTACCACCACAAACCGATGCTGGCACTAAGACCGCACTCAACGAGCCGTATAAGGCCATAAGCCAACAAGAAAATGCTCATCCAGAAGTGGCGCTCCTAGTGGCCGGGGACTTTAATGCAGGCAAACTTAAATCTGTTTTACCTCATTTCTACCAGCATGTCACATGTGCAACCAGAGGTAATAAATACTCTGGACCAACTTACTCCACACAGAGACGCATACAAAGCTCTCCCTCACCCTCCATTTGGCAAATCTGACCATAATTCTATCCTCCTGATTACCAGTGACTCGCTCTATACAGAAGTGGTCAGATGACGTGGATGCTACACTACAGGACTGTTTTGCTGCACAGACTGGAATATGTTCCGGGATTCATCGAACGGCATTGAGGCGTATACCACCTCAGTCATCGGCTTCATCAATAAGTGCATCGACGACTGCATGTCCATACATAAACAGACACATGCACAGACAAAAGTAGGCATACCTCCAAACTACCCACAGTGCCTTAGAGTGAAGAATAGTGGTGAATGAAAGCAGGACCCAGATGTGTCATATTAGAACAGGTCAGAACTCCTCTCCCCCTCTCTCTGTCGCTCTCTCGCTCTCTCTCCATTTCTCTCCCTCTCTCTCTCTCTCTCTCTCTGAACCTGTCATGGAGGCTGGAGTTTGTCATCTTACCTCCGGCTCGCCTGCCCATCCCAGCCCATTTCTCCCCCCGACCAAAATAAAAAGTTTTTCCAGAGCCCAGACAGACCAAGCTAACTGGAGCTGGGCACTGCGGCTAGTCAGATCTCTCCTCCTCCTCCTCCTCCTCCTCCTCCTCCTCCTCCTTCTCCTCCTCATCTCTTCCTTTGACTAACAGATCTCCCCAGTGTTCTAAAAATACCAGGTGAATAGGGCCGTGGAGATGGTGATGAAACAGCCTCTCTGACACTGTCCTGCTGCAATCCATCTCTCCCCTGCCTCCCCCTGCCTCCCCCTGCCTGCCAGCCAGCATATGTTTGCAATTGGGTCCCCCACTCCCGCCAACCCCCGAACCCTCCCCCTATCTACCTCCCTTTCCCCTCTCTCCTGGTCCCCAGTTACCACTCCAGTCCCCTCTCCCCTCCTCTCCCCGTCTCCAGTCCCCAGCTACCGCTCCAATCTCAAAGTCTGGGCTTTTCAAACTGGTGCAGTTATCAATCATTGGGCGAGCACTGTCAAGAGCTGGCTAAATCCACTGCCACCATACGCTCTCCATATTCTCCCGTTTCAAATGTTTTCCTTCTCTTCATGTCTGTCTCTGTCTCTCTGTGTCTCTGTGTCTCTGTCTCTCTGTGTCTCTGTGTCTCACTCTCTCTGTCTCTCCATCCCATCCTCTCTGCCTCCTCACTTACACTCACCCAAATTAGTTCCACTTAATAAGCCCTCCCCAATGACCTTGTGCTAATTAAGCACTGCTGTGTTGGAAATATGATGGTTAATTAATGATGAGATAAATTCTGTCTCCAGGACTGTCAGAAAAATGATGACACCGTGTTTTACAGGTTTAAATAGAACAAACCTCACGGCCTCTCGCTGTGTGTGTGTGTGTGTGTGTGTCTGTGTGTCTGTGTGTGTGTGTGTGTGTGTGTGTGTGTGTGTGTGTGTGTGTGTGTGTGTGTGTGTGTGTGTGTGTGTGTGTGTGTGTGTGTGTGTGTGTGTGTGTGTGTGTGTGTGTCTGTGTGTGTGTGTGTGTGTGTGTGTGTGTGTGTGTGTGTGTGTGTGTGTTTAATAGAGAGAAGCAAGAGAAAATAACGGTACAACTTGCCTCGGTCACGTGCACATGCGTGTGTATGTGATGTAATGGTGTTGTATGGCACTGCAGTATGTTTCATGGGGCAGCAGGGTGACTCTAGTTGGTTTTGGCAGAGACACACTCTGAGGTAAATGCTATCAGGTAACACACAGACCTCCAAGCTCCACAAGGCCACTCCATTCATGCCTGTCGCTGGTGTGTGTGTGTGTGTGTGTGTGTGTGTGTGTGTGTGTGTGTGTGTGTGTGTGTGTGTGTGTGTGTGTGTGTGTGTGTGTGTGTGTGTGTGTGTGTGTGTGTGTGTGTGTGTTCTCTCCGACCTTTGCTGTAATGTCACCCTCTAATACAGAGCCAAGGACACCGAGGTCTTTCATTCAGACACAATACACTGACAAACCCCACAGTGATTTCACTCACATTACCAACCAGCATCCTCGAACTACGAAACAGAAAAGCCAAATGGACATAATACGTGTCAATTCATCTTGAATAACATCTGTGGTTCAAACGGTTCCTTTTAGTTCGTCATGTGCTGTTTACGAGAATAAAGCAGACAAGTAAAATAGTTGTGGGATATGAGACTTTCTCACCCAACTAACCCTGACGAGCAGTTGACAGTCTGAATCCAGTTAATAATATGTGTGTATTTACAGGGGAGCATATGGTGGGCCTACTTTATTAATATCTCAAGCCACTTGTCATATCTAATACGACATATTGTCAAAAGTATCAATTTGAAAGGCGGTTTTCAGATGTCATGAAAAAAATTTAAGAAGACGTCTGGTTTCTCTTAGCGGGTCTGTTTGACAGATTGAGGGATGTTTAACGTCTCATTCTCGCATGCCACAGGGACTTCACAACTTTGTCTTCATCAAACACACAACGCGGACTGACAGCCGGGCCGCTTCGCTGACAGACAGGGGCACACTGGGAAAGTTTCACACACAACATCATGGAGAGAGATGGAGACATCACATCTTCCCAATGACACAGAGAGAGGGAGACAGATTGACAAAGGGGTGTGATAAAAATACTGAGAGAGAGAGAGAGATAGAGACAGAGAGACAGACAAAGTGAGGTAAAGGTAGTCAGTCTTACCTCTCTTTGGGCTGGCCCAGTCCATGTTTCCCCAACAGGTGAGTGCTCAGGTGCTTCTTCATTACAAAGGCCCACCTGGTCAGAGAGAGAGCACAGGGGGCAAAGGGTTAACAGAGAGGGTCTCTTTATCACAGTCAATGAAAGGGTTAACCAGGGGGCAGACAAAGAGTACTTGTTTCCATAACTAGTCAGGACAAAACCACTAGGATGCAGCAGGTTTACTATAGCAAGGGGTTTCACCAGTGATCACAAGGGCACACTTTAAAAACGCTTCGCAATGGAAGAATAAAATGTGCTTTCTTATTGGTCTGGTAGTAACTCCGTTTTCCTCGTTTTCTTCCGTTGAGTGTCTACTGAACACGACCCTGGACAGCCTGTCATTACAGGGGTTCAAAATCAAAGGAGAGTGTGTAGAGAGTGGGTGTACAGTGACACGGACTCCTGCACCCTCAAACGCACTTTTCAAGACTCCACCACAATGTCCTGACCATGTCCAAAGCCCTGAGTTTGTTCCAATTCCTAAACAGTTTGTGATGGTGGGATGACAGGCCTAATTCTCTACCGTTTCATCCTCTGGCCATTTAATTCACCAGTAATCACATCCTATTACAGTGTTCTTGGTGACAGACAATGACCACATCTAAGACGACCGAGGAAAGAGTTGTGCCAGCAGCTGCATGGTTTGGAGACACTGTCCTTCAAAGTGAGGAAAGCTCCTGGACTTTCTCTCTCTATCTCAATTTTTGTTTCTGTCTCCATTCCCACTATCTTCTCCTCTCTGGCTTGTTTGTTTCTCGTTCTCTCAAAAAGTATCTCTCCATCTGCTAAATATGTGTAATGTGACCGATACAATTAGATTTTATTTGATTTACCTGCCTGTCTCACTTTCTTTACTTCTGGACACACACACACGCGCGCACACACACACACACACACACGTCCTTCTGCTCTCCTACCAGAGCCACATCCATCATCCTCCCCCCGCCCCCCCGAGGGAAGTCCATGCTAACTAGCACCCCATATAAATATTCAAACATGTTCCACTGTTTTGATTGGTTATCATCATTCTCTCCCCTCCTCTTTTTTTTTCTCTCCATCTCTCCATCCATCCGTCCATCCATCCAGAATGGTGCCTGGGAGTGGTTACTGGGAGCGTGTGACTAAACCTCCCTCCTCTCCACTGAAGGAGAATGACAAGATCAAAACACAGGGGGAGGGAGACACTCAGGGTGGCTGGAGGCAGTGGCAGCAGCACTGCACTCACTGACTGACTGACTGCTTCAGCTAGCTATAAATAAACAAACACGCTAATTAAGTTAGCATTCTAGGTTGTTTAAGTCATTGCCGCGTTGTGGGAAAAAAAAACGAGTGAGAGGAAAAAAAAAGAGCTTGCAAACATTTCTGTTAATTATGGATTACAGCTGTCCTTCATAAACCTAATTACAGAGTGCTGAAAGCCAATGGGGGCGATTTGCATATGCACATGAAAGACACGAAGACATATGCAAAAATCTGATTTAAATTAGCATTCTTTGACAGCGAGGGTTACAAATCAAACTGGCACGTTGTGAGATTCGCATCCCTCACTCGTATTTATTTTCTTCCACTGGCTTATTCTGAGCATGGCAGCAAGCAGTGATGGCACGACTGGCAAGGCCTGATGGAGGCACCTGGCAATGGCCTGCTAAAGTCAGACGACAGACACACACGTGTGTTAAGGGCTCAGCTAAATGGTAAAAGAGCAAATCCATTTGTTGAAACAGGTTTCTAATCCGCTGTTCTCCATGTCCATAGGTTCTCTCAGGTTAGGATCTACCGGACCTACCTACTCGAGCGACTGTTGCCTTGATCAGTATTGCAACAAAGGGGACATTTCACCATGCCATTCATCCATATCAATATTTCCTCAGATGAACTGAACTAATAAGGCCTTCTTTTGGCCTCAAGGGAGGCTCCTAATTTAAAGTGAAATAAAAAAATAATTTCACGTTTCTCTCCCTTTAGACTAATCGCCGCGCCACACCTCGTTAGCTCCGTGACGCGCCGCAGCTTTACCGATAAGCGGCGAGACGCGGCTCAATTACCCAAGTTACACTTCTTTCTCTTCCCTCCTCCTCCCTCCATCACCAGATGAAGAGATAACATGTCAATATGGGATCCAAACAACTTAATTTGCGTAACAGTATGCCTGGATGGCGAGGGTTCCGGAATCTCAATCTACAATTACGCAAGGGATGTTGGGAGATCTAAGGAGAAGCCTCTGGCATCAGTGAGGCGCAAAATGGCCCCATCCTGTGCAGAACATACAAAGCATTCTGGGATACGGAGAGAGACAGAGAGAGAGAGAGAGAGAGAGAGAGAGAGAGAGAGAGAGAAGAGAGGTGTATCACATTACACATGTATTCATAAAGGGTCTCATAGTAGAAGTGCTCATCTGGGATCAGGTCCCTGTGTTCATAAACGTATTCATTATTACTGTATATAAAAGGCCAAACTGATCCCAGATCAGCACTCTTGAGGCCCTCGGCCAATTCATTAAAAAAGAATACTTTGCTGCCATCTGTTTCAGAAACAGAAATCATGTAATTTGATTGTGTTAAAAGTATCAATGTCACCTGCGTGACGGCCTTGACAACGGGTATGTACAGGAAGGTGAACCACAACAAAAACGGAGAAGATATTTTTGGGGGGGGTTACTCGAGTCAAACTAAGTTCTTTATCCTAAATGGTAAGGTTGACCAAAGAGCCATTAGGCAGAATGAGAAGTGCCAGATGTGTGACCCTCACCAAACTAAGCAGTGTGCCCAGGAGAGAGAGCTCTAGAGGTGTGTGTGTGTGTGTGTGTGTGTGTGTGTGTGTGTGTGTGTGTGTGTGTGTGTGTGTGTGTGTGTGTGTGTGTGTGTGTGTGTGTGTGTGTGTGTGTGTTCTATGGAGCTATATGAAGCTACGGCTCAGTTCTCTCGGTGGGGTGAAGCCGCCTGAGACAGAACTACAGTGGGCCGCTGGGCCCTGTGGAAATGACTAGTGAGGGCGCTCATCCCGGCTCGTGTGCCAGTCCTAATGATGGCGTCCACCTGCTGTTTTAATGTAACAGCTGGAGTGCCCTCCATCCCTCACTGACTCCAGCATTAGCAGCAGGTATCTCTACATAACGCCTCCATTTCGCCCTCCCCACCCCCCCTACCTCCCCCTCACCACCTACCCTACATCTCCTTGTTCCACCTTCTCTTCATCTCCCACCCTCTATCGCCCCTCTCCACATCTTTCCCCCCCCTTCCACCTTCTCTCCAACTCCCCCTTGCCACACCCTACCTGCCCCCTCCATCTCCCCCTCAGCTCCTCTTCACAACCCATTACTCAGATGAACCCTGGTGTTTCCCCCGGTGCCAAAAGAGTGACAGAGAGAGAGAGAGAGAGAAACATAATCTTTCCCTTTTCATATAAATACTATGTGATGGGTGGAAATAGTAAGGTGAGTTGACAGTTGTCTAAACTCTGATGGCTTGACGGGCGGGTAAACTGACAGCCCCTGGCAGGAGTGTGTGACGTGTCGAGAAGTGAGGAGACGTGACAGCTATAACATGAGACAGACAGACAGAGGACCTCCACCTCCCCTCCATCTCCCCCTTCCACCTTCTCTTAATCTCCTTCCCTCCACCTCCTTTCTATCTCCACACCTATCTTTCCATCCTTCCACCTTTTCTCCCACACCCCTTTCTACACCCTAACCAGGGGTTCCGTTTCTTTTACGCCTGCTACGTTAGGTTAGGGGTGAAAAGAAACTGACTGCTGCAACCTGATTGGCTGAACGCGATTCGCAACATCCAGGATTAGCATTTAGCCACTCTAGCATGTTTCATAAAGAAAGTATGCATACTTATTCAGCCTTCTTGCCATTAAATCAAGTTAGGGAGGATATCGCTACCTTTGCAGCCTGAATGGAGAATGTACGAACCTGTCGCCGGAGGACTATCGGCTGGCCACATCAAGACCAGACGAAATTGGAGATACATAAAGCCCACTAGCGGCTGCCCAGGCTAATCTCTGCACAGAAACAATGGGTCAAATACACTTCCATTATATGGAAATACAAACATAAACTAAAGCTAAAGCCACACACACATCATACAGCATTCAGCATTCAGCATTCACTTTATAGTTATACCCTACTTTCCCTTTTCATATAAATACAGGCCTGTATCGCGTCTCACAGGTAAGTTGACTCTGATGGCTTGACGGGCGGGTAAACTGACAAAGGATCCTGACACACAGCCCCTGACAGGAGTGTGGAGCGTCGAGACATGAGTTGACATGAGAGCAATCGCAGGAGACAGACAGACAGACAGACAGACAGACAGACAGACAGACAGACAGACAGACAGACAGACAGACAGACAGACAGACAGACAGACAGACAGACAGACAGACAGACAGACAGACAGACAGACAGACAGACAGACGGAGGGAGGGAGGATTGAGAAGGGGCATTCTGCAAAGAACGAGCTCAGATTAGCGACTGGGGAGCTATACCTCGTCTAGGTGTTTAATGGAAGCCGTAAGCTTGATGGGGAGAGAAGGCCCCCAAATCTTAAGGCGGTGGGGTACTGTACCACCGTGGAGAGAGAGAGGGAGAGATGGAAAGAGGGAGAGAGAGAGAGATAAAGAGAGAGAGGGTAGCGAGAGAGAGAGAGAGAGAGAGAGAGAGAGAGAGAGAGAGAGGGTAGAGAGAGAGAGAGAGAGAGAGATACAGAGAGAGATAAAGAGAGAGAGATAAAGAGAGAGAAAGAGAGATAAAGAGAGAGAGAGAGAAAGAGAGAGAGATAAAGAGAGAGAGAGAGAGAGAGAGAGAGAGAGAGAGAGAGAGAGAGAGAGAGAGAGAGAGAGAGAGAGAGAGAGAGAGAGAGAGAGAGAGAGAAAGATAAAGAGAGGGAGAGAGAGAGAGAGAGAGAGAGAGAGAGAGAGAGAGATAAAGAGAGGGAGAGAGAGAGAGAGAGAGAGAGAGAGAGAGAGAGAGAGAGAGAGAGAGAGAGAGAGAGAGAGAGAGAGAGAGAGAGAGAGAGAGAGAGAGAGAGAGAGAAAGATAAAGAGAGGGAGAGTGCTGTCACTTTGTTTGACAGGAGGAAGTGTGACTTCACATCAATAATGCTCTGGCTTCTAAAAGAGCCGCCTGTGGAAATAATAATGTATCAGCCATTAAATAAATAAATAAATAAAATATCTGAACAGATTTTTACATCATTGCTGGTGTACTTGATCTATTCAGAGATTATTTTAATAAATATAAAATAAGAACTAAAATGATTCTTTGATGGTCAATCACTGTCAAGACTTTAACTTAAACAGACACCTCTCACTTAAAATGCCACAATGCGTGCATACTAATGTGTGTGTGTGTGTGTGTGTGTGTGTGTGTGTGTGTGTGTGTGTGTGTGTGTGTGTGTGTGTGTGTGTGTGTGTGTGTGTGTGTGTGTGTGTGTGTGTGTGTGTGTGTGTGTGTGTGTGTGTGTCTTTCTCTGTGCGTGTGTGCATACGTGCGTGCGAGAGAGAGACAAGAGTGCGTGTGCATGTGCATGTCTCTGTGATAGCCTACATAAAGAGCTCTCTCTCTCTGTGTGTGTGTTGCATTTTGGATCAGTTGCCGAGGCAGGTGATGGGCCCTGACGGATTGATTGAGCAGCCGTCCTCATCAACAGTGGCAGCGCCCCACAGAGCTCACAGCTCCTCACAGCTCGGTGGCACACCGTTCCATTAAAGAACCATTTAGAGGGAGAAAAGTTCCACCTGCACTTATTCAGAGAAGCAGACGACCCTACAACTCACTAATGCGAGATGAAACAGACATTTTAGCATTTTCGGAAAAGAGAAGAAAAAAATATCCTGTCTTCTTTCACCAACAGCAGATTTTCAGATCTTGGCTTCTTTTTAAGATAATGCCAATATGATATAAAATCATCTATTATTGATATCGTGGTTATGTTGCCAACGGCAGTTTAAATGTTAAAGAACCCCTGGCTCTGAGCATCGCAGGAGCGCTGTTTGCATAATATGCGATTCGACTTCATTATGTATTCCAATTAACTGACTTAATGTGTAAATAGTAAAAAGAAAGAGAAAGTTGAAAATGCTGAACAAGGAGGAAGAAGGAGAATATATTGTATTTGGTGTCAAGATAAAAAAAAAAAAAAAACGGCTAATTATTCATACACGGTATCTGAAGAGCAGCTTATAAAACTCGGGATGGCTGTTTCATGTTTGAAGCTCCCTATCTTCAGAAAGAACAACGCATATTACAGTATATGGGTTACAATAAAGAAAGAAACGCTAGTGTTTGCTACGAGATGACAACAGGCCTCTCCACTTCCTGTGAGTCAGTAAGTCACTAAAGTTCTGCCCTCGTAGGAGAATACATACAAGCCCCAATTTTTCAAGAAGCAAAGCAGAAAAGTATCAAAACTGCTGGTTGTTAAAGGCGGTTAGCCTTCCCTTGCTCATTTCATTCTTTCTTTATTGTCTCTCCCTTTTCCTCTCCTCCGTCCCCTGTTAAATCATTAAACAGGAGTCCTGCTCATTATATCTCTAAACAAAACTTCTCTTATACCAAATAAATCACGGGCAGCGCCTCTAAAAGCTGTGAGGGGATAAATTACGGCGCGCCTCACTGGCAGTGTTGGCACAGTTTCTATGATGTAGTGTCATTTGCAACGCTGGCTGGTTTACGTTAAAGAGGGCCTCTCTGCAGGTATCTGTGTAGAGGTGGAGGGTGGCGAAGCGAAGCGAAGGAATAACAACGCTATTTGGATTTGCATTGTTTGTTTTTTCAGCGTTTGAGAGTTAGCCTACGAATGCTATTTATTATTATTACGAACACCGACTCAGTCTCAGGCAGTTGAGGGTGTCTAATTCTCTGTCCCACAAGGAGCAGTGAGTGGGGGGTGATCATGGTTAAGGCTATAGAGAGAGACAGAGAGAGTGAACCACCTCCCTGGCCCCAGCGGGCGGATTACAAAAGCAGGGCTGACAGAGCTCCGAGGGAATAACAGGGTCATGTTTCAATTTACAATAGAAAACACTTTATAACGCTTTGCAAAACAAAACTAAAATTAGGGTTTCTTATTCAAGGTAGTTCCTCCCTGTTTCAGTCCGTTTTCTTTTTGCGTTTGGTGCCTAATGAACATGACCCAGGGTTGCCTGACGCTAACATGGGCTGGGTCTGGCGCTCAGGTCCGTTTACCCAGAACTCCCTCTCCCCCTCCTGGGGATTTAAACAAACACAACCCTTGATGAGACCAAAAAACACTGCCCAAACATGACTTATTTAGTCTGTTTACTGTTGTTCACTGTATCTGCCAGTCCTCAGAGAACAAATTAAACATATAAATAAATAATTAAATCCCCATGGTATAGAAGAATTCCGGAAGCCCGGAGAGTATTTTTTTACAGAAGACTTTGTTCTTACCACACCTTAAGAACAGAACAGAGGCGTATGGATTTCACCGAGCAGATCAATTTACTACAATATATCAAATCAAATAAAGGTCCGAAACCAAAACAATGCTCTACAATGGAATAATATATGAGCGTTCTGGATGAATCCAAGGATATGAACACGCCACACTCGTTCTGGAGGAGTCGTGAGATCATGAAAGAGAGATAGATAGAGAGAACCTCTAATGTCATCCTTGTTGTTTCTGAGTGATCTCGCACATTAAAACGTATGGAAAGAACATGACAGAGAGAGTTGTGTTTCTCTCACAATAGCTTTCCTAAAGCAGATCATCCATAAAACATAAGGCCTCCATATTGACGTTTACCCGGCCTGAGTGAAGGGTAATGCACTGATGTCAGAGCTGGCTGAGCTGCCTGCCTGTCTCTGTGTCTCTCTCTCTCTCTCTCTCTCTCTCTCTCTCTCTCTCTCTCTCTCTGTCTCTCTCTCTCTCTCTCTCTCTCTCTCTCTCTGTGTGTCTCTCTCTCTGTGTGTCTCTCTCTCTCTATCTCTCTGTGTGTGTGTCTCTCTCTCTCTGTGTGTGTGTGTGTGTGTGTGTGTGTGTGTGTGTGTGTGTGTGTGTGTGTGTGTGTGTGTGTGTGTGTGTGTGTGTGTGTGTGTGTGTGTGTGTGTGTGTGTGTGTGTGTGTGTGTGTGTGTGTGTGTGTGTGTGTGCGTGTGTGTGTGCGTGTGCGTGTGCACATGCGCGTGCTCGTGTGTGTGTGTGTGCGTGCGTGCGTGCGTGCGTGTGTGTGTGCGTGCGAAGCAACCACTCTCATTACCGCTGTGCTGAAGGGCAGCTAAGGTCACTCCCTGGAAGAGGAAAATAAATTATTGTACTCATCAAATATGCACTTATTCTGTGAGAGAAAGTCTTATCACATATTGAAAGTCAAGTCAGTATAGTAAAGTCAATGGAGTTCATACAGTATGTATAGTCTTGTGTTCCCTATTATAACTCTCCAATCTTTTACTGCAAGTTATACAAGTATAAAGACGTCTCCTCTCTTTCACAGAATAGTGGGAATCTATAGGTTGACGTACCGCTTATGATTCTACACAATACATTGATACATCAATATCATGGAGTGGATGCTGCCTCCCTCTCAAGGCCTGAACTCACTCACTCACTCACTCACTCACTCACTCACACACTCACTCACACACTCACACACTCACACACTCACACACACAAACAAACACACAGGCTTTGTTTGGCTATTGTTGGTGTTGTCCTAACAGCCGCAACAGAGAGAACAGAGTTTATTTTTGGAAACGTGGCATCAACATAAAAAAAATATATATAAATTGAACGGTCTCAGTCACATTTACGTGTCAGTCTACTCACGCCCCTGATACGGTATAGCAGCCTAGCAGTCTAAGCTTTGACTCACCAATCAACAACACTATTCTCTTGGGGTTAGTTTAAATGTTACCTTATTTAAGTCAAACCACCACACAACAATAGGAGCCTGTTTATATTTCTAACTGAGTGAACAGATGAAGAAAACCTCAACAGTGAGCTCTGCCACCATGGCCATTTAAAAGCCAACCCCAGCATCGGGACTTAAGAAGAACTGGGCCCCATTTAAAATGCAAAGGTCCTCCTCAGTCACTGGCATACAGAATGCAATATGTATCACCGGGTCCTCAAAAGTAAATAAATCAAAAAGTAAATAAAGGATGACATGCAAATGAGGTTGAGGGAGGCGCGGTCTCAGCCCGTTTCGGTGATGCGCCAGCCATTAATCAACCGCCACATGCAAAGCGTCCACTCCCGTCCTTAGCATATTCGCATATTCTAATGAGGCCACTGACATGCAAATGAGGACGACCTTTTCGTTTGCTTTCCTGCAACTTTTACATTAATACAAGCGAGTGGAGAGGGTGTCTGTAACGACTATTAACGCCTAGGCTAGCGTATGTGACGTCACGCTGTGGGCACCTGAAACTCTGTAATTAGGGTAATCTTTTACCGTACCTGTCACACCGTCTCTTTATGGCGTGGGACACACTTGTCGGACACTTTATTTATTTGGACTCGTTCTGAGGGACGGATGGATTGTCGGACAGTCGGTCGGTGGGATTTAGACCCAGACTAGACATTTCCTGCTGTCTCCCCCCCTCAGCCCCCACCCCCCTGGCCCGCGATTGAATCCCACTGCTGGAGTTGGTCTGATGGGGAGATGTGGGTGTCCTGCCACTGCCGCTGCACCCTAGCGTGACTCTCCCACACAGGACCCCGATCTCCCCTGCTGCTGAGAGGCCCTACCCGGGGCATAGAGAGAGAGAGACCATCCCCATCACCAAGGAAGCAAGCAGGCAGGCAGGGCAGCGGGGTCCAGCACTGTCGACGGGGAGGCAGGAGGAGAAAACCGGCAGGGAGAAAGTTATGCCTCCTTACCATGACTTTGAACTTTCTCAGATGAGGCATAAATATTGAAAGAAAAGATGCGCTCGGCGCAGAGGGGAGGATGGGGGGGGGGGGGGGGGGGGGGGGGGAGGAGGGAGGATAGACGGATGGGAGGAAGAGGAGACAGGAGGCCCACTGAGAGAGGAGACAGGGCCCTCACCCCTCTGCCAGGAAGCATTCTACTGGGCCGACAGTTATGGATAGGAAACATTACTGGGGCTGGTAATTAAAGCAGAAACTCATACTGTCTCTTGGATGGGGGATTTCAGATGCCGCATCCATTTGTCACTGTTGCGCACTCACCAAGGCCAGATTGAATTACACCCATATTTAGTCCCGCAGAGTACGCCAGCTTTTATCTGGTATCTATCTAGATATCTACCGATCTTTCCCTTCAGTCGCGTTGTTCAATTTGACATCAGATACACTTAAGAAGTTGTTTTATTTTTTTTAAACCTTTGATTGTCTCCTGTCCATTAATAGCTAACTCAATAACCATTCTGATTACAAGGCTCCGATTATGCAAAAACACATCTTCCTCTCTGTCCACGTTCACTCAAAAGTGAGTGAACTAGTGAGTGACTTAGTGAATGACTGAGAGGAAGATGACTGAGAGGAAGATGACTGAGAGGAAGAAGAGCCTGAGTTAGTGACTGAGTAAGCAAGTGAATGATTGAATGACTGCATGGGCGAGTGACTGACTACCCGGAGACGGAGAAAAGGCCAGCAGGGGACTAGGAGGATGCCATGTCACCAGGCTGGGGGATCGGTGACACTGAGCATGTCACGGGGTGACGGCTGCACTCTGCTAGGACTAGTCGCCCCTCCGGCGCTGTCACAGGAACCAGCCGCTCCCGTTACTGACACTTCCCCCTCTGACAGGCCAAACACGACAAACCTCATCTCTGGCTAGAGACAAGCACTGACGGCACATAGAGACAGAGACGGAGAGAGAGAGAGAGAGAGAGAGAGAGAGAGAGAGAGAGAGAGGGAGAGGACGGGGGATAGAGAGGAGAGGGAAAGGGGGGAGAGAGGGGATAGAGAGGGAGAAAGAAGATGGGGGAGATGAAGAAGGAGAAAGATGACGGGGAGAGAGAGAAGGATGGAGAGTGTGATGTGAGAAAAATAGGGGAACATTTTGACAAAGGGAGAGGGTGAGGAGGAGGGGAGAGGGTGAGGAGGAGGGGAGAGAGACACTGCTAGAGAAAGTGGGAGGAGATAGAGAGGGTTAAAGACAGAGAGCGAGCGGCAAGACTGATCGCTGTTGATCTTCACGATAAGCGCTCCTGACAACTTGTGACCAAAGTGGCGCTCCAACACTAATCGGCCGTGAAGGCTGACCCGCAGCTAGGCAGCAGAGTTCAGATCGGATAGGGCCGGCACACAGGCCCAGATGAGATTGCCCCGGACAGGAGACATCCAGGCATCAAAACTCCCTGAGAAATTGTGACATGGCTTCAGTGCACTGTGAGAAGAACATTAAAAAAAAAAACTAGCAAGCAGTGATACTCTGCGCTCTTGGCAGTCAGGGCGGACTTCTCAGGCTAAGATGAAAAGAGAAGGACAGAGGGAGAGCGGAGAGAGAGGAAGAGGGGGGAGGAAGGAAGGAAGGAAGGAAGGAAGGAAGGAAGGAAGGAAGGAAGGAAGGAAGGAAGGAAGGAAGGAAGGAAGGAAGGAAGGAAGGAAGGAAGGAAGGAAGGAAGGAAGGAAGGAAGGAAGGAAGGAAAATATGAGAGGGAGGAAAAAAATATAAATTTTATTGACAATTATGTTTGAGTCATTTGAAAAGGAGTTGGATCGGTCTCTGTCTAAAAGAACAACCTTAAAATGTGTGTGTGTTCACCCTCTAGCCTACTTTGAGTGTGAATGTGTGTGTGTGTGTGTGTGTGTGTGTGTGTGTGTGTGTGTGTGTGTGTGTGTGTGTGTGTGTGTGTGTGTGTGTGTTATTAACAAATTATTCTTAACAAAGGAATAACAACATTTATACAAATTGAGCAAAACATGTCTGAGGACTCTAAACCTCAAAGTATGACTGAAAAGTGGGGGCCACATGTACATAGCCCCAACTCTTACCTATCTGTCAATAGATATGCAGTGCTTCACAACCACAATCCAAAACAACAACCACAATCCTCCATAGCAGACACTGGGACAGATGGCAAAGCCCAAAGTGTGCATGTCAAACCCAAATCTCCATGTCTCTTTAACAGTGAAAACCAATGGCCTCAAAACTGAACCTTGGGGAGTGCCAAGTAATTAGATGCTACCATAATTGACTGACAAAATACACTGAAAAACATAATAACTCTACTATAACGAACCAGTAATGGCATGTGCAATGAATGACAGCTTCAATCAACTTCAATCCCCTCGAAGGGAGAAGACCGGTCACTCGTAACTAGGTTTGCTGAAATAATGCCTGAAATCCTTCACTGTCTTTTGACAAACAGCCCTTTAAATGAAACAGATGAATAGCCATTTTATAAATTCTTATATAAATATTTTGCTGACTGAGTTTCCTTTATTGCCAAGGCGCTCCGATGGTCGTCGTGAGGAAACATGAAGCCCTATTCTAATACTGGCATGTTTTTACAGTCACTAATGACTACTGGCTCCCACTTAGGGCTCCGCCTGCAAAATGTGTCCATTGTATAAAAATACATATAAAATAATCCTATCTGGCACCATAAATCATCATGGGCTAGATTCCTTACGGACAATTTCCTGCACAGCAGAACATGAGGAAGAAGAGAGGGAGTTGAAGAAGAGAGGGAGTTGAGGAAGGGACAGTGTGTGCGTCTACAGTGGAGGAAGTAAGCACTATGGTCCTAATGCTATAATAATAATTCCACAACACGTGTGTGGTGAGGGTGTCGATGGACGGTGGTCACCTGGGTCACTGGGGGATACGCAACGAGGGTCAGAGCCTAACACAAAGGCTGTACTCTCTATTACACTCAATCAATGCTGGGGGCACTGAGCAGCACAGAAACAGACCAAACACTAAATGTGGTCTACGGTTCCACTGAGTCTGACAATATGCCAATAACTACGGGCTGCTAACCACAACCCCACCCCCCCCCCCCCCCCCGACCACATACACACACACACTAACCTCAACCCCTCGCACACAAAGTTACAGACACAGACACACACACACACACACACACACACACCAGTGAGGTGAAGCAGAAAGAGGGAGAGAGAGAGACAGTCACCGGACCCCCTCCCTGACCGAAGCCCCCCCAGGCCACAGGGGTCTCAGAGGGTGAGGTGTCAGAGCTGGTAAGTCCTGCTGGTCATCACCCACAAATCCTCACTCTAGAAAGGAGTGGTGGGAGTAATAATATTCTCCCTTATTGATCTGTCGTGGAGAGATGCTTTCTCGTTACACAAGGAGCAGACCACTGGAGCCAGGGCTCAGAAACCACACAAACACACTGAAATATGCCAGGCTATATCACAAATCACAAACGCGTACATACAGAAATACGTGTGCATGTAAAGGCTGAGGTTGATTCCAATTAAAGGAGTTAATTGATCCCTATTCAAGTTAAGAAAGTGTGATACTGATCGCAGAATCACACCCCAGGAAATCTCAAAGCTTGACGTGCAAGAACACATACATGCATACTGTACATACAGCATCGATAGAAACATTTGTACGAAACTATACAAACAAGTGCATACAAATATGCACAGACAAACAAACACGTAATAATAAACACATCAACCCACATACACTGTTTACTTATTTATTGATAAAGTTATCTGCTCATAAACAAAACGTATGCGCATCCTTCCACAAAAACTTCCACGTCAACATTTCATGTCTCGTCTAAGAGAACACTTCCAAAAACACACACAAAACAAGTCACAATCTCCGTTCACACAACAACAGAACAAAATACGTCTCCGGCACCAAATTGAAAATATTTGCGACCGGAATCCAGAGGCATCTTTAACACGCCAAAGAACTGTCCCCGCCACGCAGCACAGCTCTCTTACCATTAGTTGTGACTGGTTCAGCTAACAATCTCTTTGCTTCCCTATCACTTTTCATTACCAGCTGTTGCAGTGAAACCTCACTTCACTCTATCCTTGACACAGTGAGGCTAACGGGATTCTACCGTTTCTTTCCTTTGCCTCCTTCATTCCTGATTGTCAGAGGGACTCGTCGGGAGGAGCAGAAGGTGCGTTTGTTTGTGTAGGAGGAGTGCACTGGAGGACTGCTTTTGTGTGAGTGTGCGGTGGAATCTGCTTATGCACACAGGTTTGTGTGTGTGTGTGTGTGTGTGTGTGTGTGTGTGTGTGTGTGTGTGTGTGTGTGTGTGTGTGTGTGTGTGTGTGTGAGAGTGTGCATGTATACGCAGAGGACCGTGTTGGAGGCAAACAGACACGCCACTCGCTCAACCAGATGTTGCACCGGACCCTGGGCTCAGCCACGGAAATGCAAAGTTCTGATGCCTACTCCATGCTCC
This sequence comes from Thymallus thymallus, assembly GCA_023634145.1. NCBI lineage: Eukaryota > Metazoa > Chordata > Actinopteri > Salmoniformes > Salmonidae > Thymallus > Thymallus thymallus. The sequence continues at coordinate 30,151,676 of CM042416.1, read as the reverse complement.
CGCCGGCACAAGTACAACCAACTGTCACAAACACTGGAGAATATCCATAACCGTGGGCTCGGGTTACTACAACATGGTCAGAATGTAAATTTTACAACCTGTCAACCAGGTAGGTAGGCAGCGCTACTGCGGTGGCTGTTGGGTAATTGACAGCACCTGAAAACAAAACAACGTGGCCCTGTTGACGTGCCACAATATGGAAAGCTACTATCGCTTTTCAATTGTCAACAGAGAGATGGCGACGGTGATTGATATAAACACATCCCTGTGATTCCTGATTAAGACAGACGATTATGACACGGCACGTGTAATTAGACGAGTGAAAGACTTTGGCAGCGAGAATAAATATACTTTACATACATGCAATGCCTGACAGGAGAAAAAAGCACTGTATGTAAAATACTGCATGTGAAGAAAACAGAAAACTCGTTATTTATCATAATGCATTCATGTTAAGCCATATTACAAGCTGTGTGTTGTTTGCATTTTAACCTGTTAGTTCATATGCCTTGCGACCGTGATATATAGGCCTAAAGGCCCAGACAATAAGAAGACTTCATTCAACCACACCTTTGTTTCAACACAAAACAGGATAGCAACCTCTGTCCGGTGAAGTCCACAAAGCATATTGCATGTAACAGACAGTTACATGACCTACAGCATGGTCAAGCAAATGAATATTTCCCACGTATTCGGACCACTAAACAACCATTGATTTAGAACCACAGAGAGTTAGCACCACAGAGAGTTAGCACAAGTTGAAAAGCATACAGGATCTGCACCATTTCAACTTCAACATTTCAACATCATCTATTCACCCATGCTTAGTTTAATACAGTGACAACTAAAAGATACCAAATTGATTTAGTCCAATCAACGTAAGCTAAACATGATCCGGCTGTCCATGGTACTGTGTGTGTGTGTGCATGTGTGTGCGTTCATGCAAGTAGAAAAACATGTTGACTCACCCTACGCCCAATGCCATCCTCCTCTCTTTCATGTTGACGAAACTGTCTATCACTCTGTCATACAGTACACACTTTTATTTTTTGTTGTCCTAGGCTAACTGGTTAAAATGCTTGCTAGCTAGACTAACTTCCATTCATGGGCAACGTTAGCTAGTTAACATTAGCCTTCTACATCTAGCTACATATTGAACTTCCATCCTCTCAGGCCAGGGTCACAATGTATGAAATAATGTTTGGATCAGAATCGCCATTGTAATCATTGGCCAGTACGGAGAATTAAGTAAAACCACAAGTCCAAATTCAATGGCTAATTTAGAAAAGAGACCATTTTAGCTAGCTAGCTCAGTTTAGCTCAACGCTGATTGGCAAATTTGTTATAGTTTTTTTTTATCAAGGGAGGCCAAACGCTCGCTGGCTTCCCTTGCATTCAATGCTACGGGCGGCAACAATGTCATACTCTTTTTGACCAGATAGCATCAGATAGATGGGCTACAAGTAGAGAGACAGAGGGGCGCTGTTTCACTCGCTCGGATGCTTCTCATGTGAGATACATTCAGCCTCTTGCGAATTGAAGGAAAATTATGAAACACAGATAGACAAACAATATATTATTATTTATATATATATATTTTTTTTACACTCCACTGGACCTAAGCTAGGTTTCACCCTACTGTAAGAACTACACTGTAAAAACACTTGATTGGTTAATATCCCTTGTACATTTACATTGGAACATCCAGACAGTCTTACTAACAAGATATTCCAAGTTAAAGCCAGACTACACTAGCCTGATCCCAGATCTGTTAAATGTTTGTTGTCTTGCCAAATTAACAATTATGGTCATCGTCATGCCAAACATCATGTTTGTAGTATAAACAGATCGTAAGAACACGCTACCCTTCACTACAGCTCAGCCTTGTCTTGGGCTTAGTGAGTCGTTGAAAACAATAGTACTAGTTGAGACAGTAAAGACAAGAGACAATATTCAGAGGGGAACTCAAATTGCAAAAACCGACTTCCTTTTTTATATCGTGACGACGTACGGTCCAAAACTCCAACACACGCACCGCGCTCCTTTCCGTCTGCCAACAGGCCGTATGTCTGTCACAAACCATTCGCCCTCCGCAACCGGTCCAAACCCATCGTGTTTTGCTTTCCTATTTCCAAACAAAGCAACTGAATACATAGCAACATCAATTTGATCCCGGAGACAGATCTGAAGGAACACAAACGCGGCTGAACTTTTACGCAAATTAGGCCTGATAAGTAGACCGCGTCCGTCTCTCTGAATCACTCGGTGCCTCTCTAAAGCAAAGCAGATGCCATCAGAGGGTAGAGTGGAGAGGGGGGAAATGTCGCACGATGACGACAAAAACAGTAGAGAGGTTTTCACATGGGCAAGCGTCTAGCATTCTGTGGCTGAACCCAAATTATTGTTTGAACATATTACGCTCTGTCAGAAACTATGAGATTGAGACGATCCTTTCGATGATCGTTCGTTGTGTCTGTGTATTTTGGTTACCATGGCTCACGTTCTGATTCTAGACAGTTGCCACCAGGTTTAATCTGTCACCGACCAGGAGAATGGGACATTATTTCTGACACCACTACTAAGTACTGCTAATTTCACTGCTTCTGCTAATAAGACTAGGATTATTACTTAAATTAGCTGATAACAAACCTCATTACTGCTCCTGATCCATCATCATTTCATGGATAATTTTTTCATCCACTTTAGTGATGGTTTACAGACCAGCATGTCTTTCAACTACCTTCACAGAGGCCCTCACAGACTAGCCTGGCCAGGCCAAAACACACACACACTCTAATAGAACCAAAAATATATGCTAAAAGCAGAGGGAAAGAAAGTGGATTAGTTTGAACATACACTGCTGACGCACAATATGACAATCATATTTGCAGGAATCGGTCATTCTTTGAAAAGGGAGACACCCGTCTCAGCCTGGGCTTCCAAAGCACTTCTATTTTCTTTCAGGGATGTCAGTTAGGGTTGTACAACGTATCTCAGTCCAGAGCAAAAAAAAGTCTGAAGACTGCCGCTAATAACCATGTCACTTCTGCACCAGAGCGAATGGTAAAATAATTAGAGGGGATTCGAGTTGCTAACTAAATAAAATTACGAAGAGGAGGAGGGTGAGAAAGAGAGAGGGAATAGAAATAATTAAGAGGAGGAAGAGAGACTTCCAAAGTAGGAGGGGAAAATGTCTTAAAAACAGCATTTAGAGGTTTTCATTAAAAAAGAATTGCCTTGCAGTGATGGTGTTGGCGGTGTTAGCTTAGCCAGTTAACACATTCCCTGAGCTGGTAACTGGAGACTGTTTCATCTACACTTTCCACTGACCCACCAGTTCTCCCAGGACCTGTTCAAGCTAATGCCTGGCAAGAGCTCATTTTATATCTCTCTCTTTCCGTCTCTCTCTTTCCGTCTCTCTTTTTCAGTGTATCGCTCTCTCTCTCTCTCTTTCCATCTCTCTCTTTACGTGTATCGCGCTCTCTCTCTCACTCTCTCTCTCTCTTTCCGTCTCTCTCTTTCCGTGTATCGCGCTCTCTCTCTCTCTCTCTCTTTCCGTCTCTCTCTTTCCGTGTATCGCGCTCTCTCTCTCTCTTTCCGTGTATCTCTCTCTTTCCGTGTATCTTATTTATGAAATTCCGATAACAATGGCACTTCTCCATATGTTTGTGTAAGTGTGTAGGCTGTGGCAGGTCGATCCGAACCAAAGGTTTGAGTGGTCTTGTGTAAATGTAGCTGTGCGGGTTGGTCAAAGCCGTCACCATGCACGCTGGCACAGGAGGAGAGATAGGGAAGCGAGAAGAGCAGGACGGGAGAGTGTTCAATTACACTTTCATGCACACCGGAAAGAAGCAGAACAAACTCGCTTTTCCCAAACAACATTCACATCAAGCCAAGACTCCGTTGGCCTCCTACAATATCTCTCTAGTCTAATCTCAAACTAATCTTTTTTTCACTTTCTTACCTCCCCAAACCAACTCATATTTCATCGCCCATATCTTTATATTTTCTATTATCCATTGTGAGAAATGTGACCAATGGAGGCGTTGTTTGGATGTAAAATATGAATCATGTTTGATAAAGATATCGCGCTGCTGTTTTAATTCCCCTCTTGCTAAAGATTTTTACAGTTAGCCATCGGCTCTCCGGCTTTCCTTCCTCCGTCTTCCTTCAGACCTCAAATAACTACATTTTTTCCACCCTCCCTGACAATCTTGTCACCAGAAAAGTCATTTTTCACACACATCTTTTTAAATGCCAGGGTTTCCCAAAACAAAATGAAGGGCTGCTGTCCAGTGAGCTGCGTCATACCCCATTGTGACACCCAGACTTCTAGATGTAATACTGTACAGCCTTTATCTGAGTCCAACATTACAGCCGTATGCAGAATGACACAGAGAGAGAAAATAGGAAATATGATGCCGTCGGCCCGTACCCACAACATTACATACGGGAGGAGATCCCATCGCAGCCAGCTCTGTAGTTAGTATTTTTTCCGGTGAGTAATATTTTGTCATTTTATCACAGGAAATGAAATAATGGGATGATGGCCTAATGAAAAAGGAGGTTCAGAGCCGCGGCATTGGGAGAGTCAGTTCAGTTGGCAAGATAAAAGAAAAAACTTGTTGAAGCTAAGGAGGGCAGTAAAATCATTTAATCATACATTTACAATATAGTTGTACATGTAGTGTGCATTTTAAGCATTAATAGTAAGCTTAAAAGACTTGAACCAGCTGCATAGTAGAGTAGTAGAGAACATAAAATAATATGTTTCTGTACCATGGAAAGGGCAAGGACATCAAGTAGACTGATAAACTAGCTGGAAGCATTTGTGGACATTGGGAAACATCAAGTGAGTCTTGAAATAGTACATCTACATTAAATTAGGCGATATGGTGTCTTGCCATCTCAACGTTATTCCCAAGATGTTCTCAAACAATCAGTCATATATTCCCCCTCTTATGCAACAGGGAAGGTAAGCTAGTGTCATGGTCCTTTCTAGCAGCCAGATATGTTGACTTTTCAAACATCATTTCCATATTAAAATTCAACATAAGATTTCTTTCTCTAATTTGGATTATTCTATTTATTCCTATCTTAATACAAACCGACGCACGCACACATACACACACCCCTCCTTCGACACAAAAAAAATAATAGCTATTTTCCATCCACAAACACGCTGTGTGTTAAGGGTCTTTCATCTCCTTCAACGGGATGTGTGGGGAGACTGTGACTGTTAAAGTGTGTGTGACAGTCTCTCCTTCCATGCAGCCTGTGTTTAATTAGAGCCAGAGTTGCTCAAACCCAGCCACTGCCACAAAACACACACACACACGCACACGCACACACACACACACACACACACACATACACAGGCTCTCCTAAATATGCATAATTAACTTAACCCCCATCACTTGACTTTAAAGGGCTTTGGAGGACTGAGCCTTGCAAATGGAGTCTCATGGAGGCTCCGAGAGTGGCCCCTTTTTATGTCTAAAATATTAATTAATGCATTTCAGACATTTTCTGAAATGAGTGTCCTTTGATTTTTGTTTTCTTTTCGAGGGGATAGATCGTTGCTAGGCACCTCCGAGGCGGGGCGGAAGAACGGGCGAGCTTGAAAAGAAGGGTCACTCTGTGAAACGTAGCTCTATATAAACACACAGTCTGGGAAGATCTCATTTGATTATCTGTCTCCGTCTTTGTAATAGGAGACCCAGGGAGAGAAAGTAGGAGAGACACACACACACAGAGACAGAGAGAGAGAGAGAGAGAGAGAGAGAGAGAGAGAGAGAGAGAGAGAGAGATAGAGAGAGAGAGAGAGAGAGAGAGAGAGAGAGAGAGAGAGAGAGAGAGAGAGAGAGAGAGAGAGAGAGAGAGAGAGAGAGAGAGAAAGAAAGAGAGAGAGAGAGCGAGAGCGAGAGAAAGCACGGGAGAGACTACGAGACAGAGAGAGAGACAGAGAGAGAGACAGAGAGACAGAGAGAGAGAGAGAGACAGAGAGAGAGAGCACGGCGCAAACTGGTTGAGAGAGCTGTCATGACTCTCCAGCTCGTGAGGGGTTGGGGAGGTGTCAGGGTAGGAATGAGGGGAGGGGCGTAACTGGTGACTGGATGAGAAACCTCCCCCCCAGCCCTGGTCGCACCGTGCCAGTCCTGACTGCTACCAGCCACACACTTCACCTCCCATCAGGGTCAGCGCGCTGGAGAAAGGTCAGCGCGCCGACAGCTGATTGGCCGAAGTGGGGTCCGGTCCTCCTCCGCTCGCTAACGGGTCGGTTGACACACCTGATGTGACACGCTCCGCTCCCAGCAGCCGGTACACAACAGGGCAGCTGCCCGCCGGCCCCACCCACACGGAGGACAGGGAAAAACAGAACAAACACACAGCAGCAAGGAAAACAAGGGGTGAACTGGGGCCCACCGTAGCCAACACAAACAACTGCGCTGTGCTGGTAGACACTCCAGAATATCGTGCTGAACATTCAAGGCCCCACCACACAACCTCTCTCACACATACCTCGACGTTATCAGGAGGAGACTTACTAAAGGGTACAGGACGGCGATAATTAATTAATTCATATTTCAGCATTTCAAGCGGAGTCTTTAAAAAAAATTGCATATTCATGATTAGCTGATTACTAATTAGCAGCTAATAGATGTGTGTGTGATGATTTAACGGGTAATTAGCAACAGATAAGGAACTAATAAGTGCCAGTTCCCCCCATTATTGAATGACGAAGATTTTAAAAAGCTGCCACAGAGAAAGACACACACACCAGCAGCACAAGGCGTTAACACACACACAGAGACATCGTCCCACAAGCACACAAACCGGGCTTTAAGAAGTGCATTCCGCCGAAATGCGGGACTGCTGCACGCGCCCGCCGGCAGAACTGTTCATGTGGCTTAGAGTGGAGATGATCAAGGGAGACGCATCATTTTGTGAACCAGTCGCCCCCCCCGCCCGGCCCGGCCCCTATAATGGAGCACAATAAGAACCAGCGATCCATCAGGGTCTGATCTGGACAGACAAGAGGAGGAAATGGATTTGGAAACCTCCTCCAGCGCAATGTCACATTCCTTTCTCTCACAGAGTATGTGTACTCAGACAAACACACACACTCACGCACTCTGACAAACACACACACTCACGCACTCTGACAAACACACGCTCACGCACTCTGACAAACACACACACTCACGCACTCTGACAAACACACACACTCACACACTTTTTCCAACCTGTCTGATCTCTGTCTCCGTCTCCGTCTCTGTCTCTCTCTCTCTCTCTCCCTCTCCCCCTCTCCCTCTCCCTCTCCCTCTCCCTCTCCCTCTCCCTCTCCCTCTCTCTTTTTTCTCGAAATGTTGGCAGATGTACACTCAGTAAACAAAAACAGGTATTCTCAAGCCAAGCTAGTTTAGTTTATCAGCATCTCCATTAGCTACTGTACATGTAGCAGCTACTCTTCCTGGGGTTAAATTACATAAAACATACAAATACATGACAAAGTACAGAACAGTAATGGACAACAACAACATTAAATATTACATGAAATTCAAAATAAAACATTTAATAAGAGTTATATATAGGAAAGACACAGAGAAACAACAAAAACACTATTTACACACTACTCATATATACATATTCAAATTATTTAATACAGTGCAGTTAAATTGGATCTTTAGAGAGAGAAGCGATGCTGTGACAGAAGTGGAGCTCGGACGACGGAGGAAGTGAGTGTGGGTGACGCTGCATTGGGCAGCGTTGCTGTGCCCTTGAATAAGGCAATCGACCTGAACAGCACAGAACCCAGCTGGATAAATGCATCCATGTGTTAACGGTGTGTTAGTAAACTTGTTAGTAGTGGGCCTCTGTTTGCCAGGCTGGCAGTATAGCAGAGGGATGCCAGTCTGGAATGTGAACAGTAAACATTAAAAGGGGAGCAACCTGCGATGGAAACCTTCTTGTCTCTTATTCTCCAACGGAACAGCAAGAGTCATACGTGTATGTTTAAGCATATACTATATTATGGTGAGGTTCATACAGTACGTCTTGAGCAAGATGCCCCAGAGTGCCAGTCTCGTACGGCATCGCAGCATGTCAACCCCCCCCCCCCCCCCCCACCCCCTGCCACTCCAGCACTGTAAGGCACTGCTAATATTTGTCCGGCTCACTTCTAATACACATCAGCACCGCCAGTGTGTTTCACGGCTCTGTCTCCGGCCAGAGAAAATATTTGCTTTTTTTTTCCCCTCCACCCCTCCTCCCTCCCCCTCATCCGCTCCTCCCTCCTCCCCACACACACAGTCTTCCCTTGATAGAGAAATGGCGAGTGGATTTGTTTAGCAAATTGTTACGCCGCCTAAAACGACATGACTTGTGTGGTAAAGATACATGTAAATAGTTGACAGGGAGTAAATAATTTTTCCGTGATAGTGAGCCATTAGGAGCGGCTCTCCGACAGAGAGGCGTGTTTTTGGGGGAGTAATCCTACACGGCCCGTATCCCCAAAGAGACGCTACACAACACGTTGTGGTTCCTTGTCATTAAAATGAGTGGCTAGGCTTAGGCCTCACACACGTGTGGTGTGGAGACATACACACGCACACAATCACATACGCCCACACACACTTAGGTTACACACACACAAACACATACACACTTAGGCTATAGATACACATACATGCCCACACACAAACACACGCTCAACAAAAATTATTGTCTTATTTTTCCAATGCAATGTGAAATCTCCTCACACACATCACTTCAAATATCTCCTCCTCTGAACATATCAAAGCCCAAGAAGCTGTCAAGTAACCAAATTATTCCATTTCAAATTGACCAGAAAATGGTTTCCTACTTTCCAAAAAGTACTGATTTGGAGCAATCTCTGAAACCTCTGGAAAATAACTCTCCCCCCAATTCAGGAATAAAAAAGAGAGAAAGAGAGAGAGAGAGAGAGAGAGAGAGAGAGAGAGAGAGAGAGAGAGAGAGAGAGAGAGAGAGAGAGAGAGAGAGAGAAAAACAGGGTCTAATTAGAAGTAATTATGCCTTTTCATTTCCAACATGATGAAATAATTTGATTCTTTTTAAGACGGGGGTCTGGTTTGGCTCAACACAGACAAAGCGCTCCTGCGTTGAGTTAGAGGGTTGCTAGCGGGACAATGGCGCTCGTTCTCAGACTAGGAGCCCAGACGAGCGCCGCGGCCCATAAATCATTGCCAAAGGTACGCCTCAGACAGAGTTATTTGAGTGTTTCCTTGGCTGATGGCCGCCATACAGGGTGACCCACATTAGCGAGATAAAATAAATACTGCCGATGACGCGTCGTCGGGCCAGGACTCAAACGGAGGGGAGATGACATCTGAGGTGCATGTGTGTGTGTGTGTGTGGTCGTCGTGAAACACACACTACACTCTCTGTACATACATATAGCAAACTAGACCTATGGATCTGAGGAGGCTGGTGGGAGGAGCTATGGGAGGACAGGCTCATTGTAAAGGCTGGAATGGGATAAATGGAAAGGTATCAAACACATCAAACATGAAGAAACCACATGTTTGACTCCATTCCATTAATTCCATTCCAGTCATTACAATGAGCCGGTCCTCCTATAGCTCCTCCCACCAGCCTCTACTGCTATGGATCTAATATCTATAGGCCCAGGCCTTTCTATTGTTGTATGTGTGCAGTCTAATACAGTCTGTAGTTGGTGCAAAAACTACATTTTTAGGGTTTCATTTCAAGTTGTAGAATAAGGACGAAATATAGCCAATTTAATTTGATATAAAAAAGACTTGCACACTGTTGTAGGTATCATACTGTAACATGACAATGTGTAACAGACAAGCTTATGAGCAAACTGTTCCATCAGCAATGGATGAGAGAGAGGAGGAGGAGGAGGAGGAGGAGGATGAGAAGAAGAAGAAGAAGAAGAAGAAGAAGAAGAAGAAGAAGAAGAAGAAGAAGAAGAAGAAGAAGAAGAAGAAGAAGAAGAAGAAGAAGAAGAAGAAGAAGAAGAAGAAGAAGAAGAAGAAGAAAGGGGGTCAGAAAGAAAGAAAGAAAGAAAGAAAGAAAGAAAGAAAGAAAGAAAGAAAGAAAGAAAGAAAGAAAGAAAGAAAGAAAGAAAGAAAGAAAGAAAGAAAGAAAGAAAGAAAGAAAGAAAGAAAGAAAGAAAGAAAGAAAGAAAGAAAGAAAGAAAGAAAGCAGGATACTGGGGCACAATTACAAGCAAAAAGTGGAGACATTTACATAGAAAATGAGGGCTTCAGTGAGTCTCTCTCCCAGAGGTTACACCATTAAGAGGAGCCAAGGTAGGAGCGTTTATTTAAACTCCTTTTCATCTTCCAAAGGAAGACCCCTGTATTAGGTCCCTCGCAGCTTTAAACAGGGCTACTTAATCAACATAAAATATTTTATGTTTCAGTCAGAAAAAAGACATCCCTTGCTGCTGCTGTGTTTTGGATCTATCGCTTCAACATTTCACACAACGTTGGATGAAAAGGTTATTAAAGAATAATAATCTAACACAAACAAACATCTAACACACACAACCAGCGTAAGTGAATAATTCCCTCGATACATCTAGGCCTACATCATTATCCAATGAATGAGGAGAGGGTAACCAGGACAGGAGCGGTGACAGGGGCGACCTCTGGCTGAATGAGCCCAGAGAGAGAGGGGCAAAGTGAGGGAGCTGGACAACTACAGGCCTGCCCAGTATCAGCAGCCCAGCTTGGAGCAATCTCCAGCACCTCCACGTGTCACTCATCCCACAGCCCTCTCCTCCAGGGTCAGTCAGGGGTCCAGAAGGTGCCCCCTGTGTCCAAGGACGCCCACCCCCAACGGGGTTAAACACGGGTATGAAAAGGCAGCAAAACTAGGCTAATGATACCGCTTGTCTGTCTGTCTGCCTGCCTGCCTGTGGTTCTGAGAAGGTCAGTCAGTCTAAGGTATAAGCCTTATAAGTCTGAATCCTCTTGTCTTTTACATTTGCAAGCTGTCGTCATTAAAAGCACCGGCATTCCTAGAACTCAGCAAATGTGACGTGGTATTTGTATGTTATTTTGTCAAATCCACTTCAAATTGTGTGTGTGTGTGTGTGTGTGTGTAGTGTGTGTGTGTGTGTGTGTGTGTGTGTGTGTAGGTGTAGTGTGTAGTGTGTGTGTGTGTGTGTGTGTGTGTGTGTGTGTGTGTGTGTGTGTGTGTGTGTAGGTGTAGTGTGTAGTGTGTGTGTGTGTAGTGTGTGGTGTGTGTGTAGTGTGTGTGTGTGTGTGTAGTGTGTGTGTGTGTAGTGTGTGGTGTGTGTGTAGTGTGTGTGTGTGTGTGTAGTGTGTGTGTGTGTGTGTGTGTGTGTGTGTTTGTAGTGTGTGTGTGTGTGTGTGTGTGTGTGTAGTGTGGTGGTGTGTGTGTGTGTGTGTGTGTGTGTGTGTGTGTGTGTGTAGTGTGGTGGTGTGTGTGTGTGTGTGTGTGTGTGTGTGTGTGTAGTGTGTAGTGTGTAGTGTGTGTGTGTGTGTGTGTGTGTGTGTGTGTGTGTGTGTGTGTGTGTGTGTGTGTGTGTATTGTGTATTGTGTAGTGTGTGTAGGTGTGTGTGTGTGTGTAGTGTGTGTATTGTGTGTGTGTGTGTAGTGTGTGTGTGTGTGTGTGTGTGTAGTATGTGTAGTGTGTGTGTGTGTGTGTGTGTGTGTGTGTGTGTGTGGGTGTGTGTGTGTGTGTGTGTGTGTGTGTGTAGTGTGTGTGTGTGTGTGTAGTGTGTAGTGTGTGTAGTGTGTAGTGTGTAGTGTGTGTGTAGTGTGTAGTGTGTAGTGTGTGTAGTGTGTAGTGTGTAGTGTGTGTGTAGTGTGTAGTGTGTAGTGTGTGTAGTGTGTAGTGTGTGTGTAGTGTGTAGTGTGCGTAGTGTGTGTAGTGTGTAGTGTGTAGTGTGTGTAGTGTGTAGTGTGTAGTGTGTGTAGTGTGTGTAGTGTGTAGTGTGTAGGGTGTAGTGTGTGTGTGTAGTGTGTAGTGTGTAGTGTGTAGTGTGTAGTGTGTGTAGTGTGTAGTGTGTAGTGTGTGTGTGTGTAGTGTGTGTGTGTGTGTAGTGTGTGTGTGTAGTGTGTGTAGTGTGTAGTGTGTTTAGTGTGTGTAGTGTGTAGGGTGTAGGGTGTAGTGTGTAGTGTGTAGTGTGTAGGGTGTAGTGTGTAGTGTGTAGTGTGTAGTGTGTGTAGTGTGTAGTGTGTGTAGTGTGTAGTAGTGTGTTGTGTGTAGTGTGTAGTGTGTGTAGTGTGTAGTGTGTAGTGTGTAGTGTGTAGTGTGTGTAGTGTGTAGTGTGTAGTGTGTAGTGTGTGTAATGTGTAGTGTGTAGTGTGTGTGTGTGTAGTGTGTGTGTGTGTGTAGTGTGTAGTGTGTGTGTGTAGTGTGTGTAGTGTGTAGTGTGTGTAGTGTGTAGTGTGTAGTGTGTAGTGTGTAGTGTGTACACTACTCTATTTATCCGATTACAAAAGGACCGTAAAATAAAAGCAACATAGATTATGGGGGTCAGAGAACTCTTTCATGCTTACTATCATAGCAGAGGCCCCACTGGGCGTGTAGAACTGAGCAGAGCATCTGTCTGTCTCTCACACGGTTGTGGTGCTGGAGAGATATAGACGTAACTACCCGAGCGGGGCCTCGCTGCTTCCTGCCTGCCTATCCACCTGGCCGTTTGATGATGCCTCACTCGCTCATGACAACGCATCGATTTTACTTCTGCCCGCTGCGTAAGCCCTTCCACCTGAAGGAATCCATTAAGGCAAACAGTTCTCATCCACAGTGAGTGACAGCTGTGACAGGCCCGCACCGCTTCTCTCCCCCCCTGCCCACCGCTTCTCTCCCCCCCTGCCCACCGCTTCTCTCCCCCCTGCCCACCGCTTACTCTTCCTGCCTCCCAGTCTCTGACTGACAGCTCCACGGCCAAACAGGCCTTTTTCACAGCACCTCTAATGGTTTCAAACACTTACCATTACCGGTGTCAGAGGCAGATGGTCAGGAGCGCTGGTTATGGACGAGGGCTGGTGATGGAGGAGCGCTGGTGATGGAGGAGGGCTGGTGATGGAGGAGGGCTGGTGATGGAGGAGGGCTGGTAATGGAGGAGGGCTGGTGATGGAGGAGGGCTGGTGATGGAGGAGGGCTGGTGATGGAGGAGGGCTGGTGATGGAGGAGGGCTGGTGATGTGGGGCCTTCAGTCAACCTTAATGTAGCCATCTTCTCGTCTGGCCTGGCTAGTACACCCATATCTGTATCCATAGCACCTATCGTTTCTATAGCGCCATGATCCCTATAATCAGAAATTGTCTTCACCATTTCTAAAGCACCAATACCATTTCTATTGAACCCATCCGTCCGTATATTGCACCCATACACATCATTTCTATAGCTCCCGTCCCTATCATTTCCATTGCATGACATATGGGGAAATCCTATTAGACACCGTTTGACTTCACTATATAGTGTATGGTCCATTAGCGGAGAAAAAACCCTTTCGTCTGGTGTGAGGTAAAGTAGCTAACTCCAACACTGAAACATTTATTCCCAGTTTCTGACCATGACCAGACTATCAGGTTCCAGCTTGTCAAATTGCCTCTCCCATGGCTGCATGGGGTGATATGAATACTTTCCTTTACCATGTCTGTGCATATTGTTATTGAATCCTTAGAGGCTTTTGTAGGTGTGTGTGTGTGTGTGTGTGTGTGTGTGTGTGTGTGTGTGTGTGTGTGTGTGTGTGTGTGTGTGTGTGTGTGTGTGTGTGTGTGTGTGTGTGTGTGTGTGTGTGTGTGTGTTTGTGTGTGTGTTTGTGTGTGTGTGTGTGTGTGTGTGTGTGTGTGTGTGTGTGTTTTAAACACAATCAGGGCCTCTACGGTAAAAGCCCACACCATTTAACCGGTCTAATGCCACGCTGTGAGGGTATAGGTTACATGTTTTTTTTCTCACCCTCTCGCCATGTTTTGTGTGTGTGTGTGTGTGTGTGTGTGTGTGTGTGTGTGTGAGAGAGAGGCTGGTGGGTGTGGATGCAGTGTGGGGATCTCTCTCAGTGTGTTTGGACAGTGTTTAGACACGGTCCCAGTCGAAGAACAGGAGAGGCTGTTCAGAAACCAAATCCTGCAAGTGCCACACACACACGACACACACACACTATATAGTCCAACCACCCTGCCTGTTAAAGAGTGTAATGACTTGACCTGACAGAGAGTGGGGATTTTATAGGACCTTTACTGCTGCAATAATTTACACCAGCAGCTAATATCTAATATCCCTCAACGATATTTCCCACCAAATCCAAACTCAAGACACCCAGTATGTACTGCACTGAACCCTACTGCTCTGTCTGCCATTAAATCATTGTGCCAATCTTTATACATTTACAGCTCCAAATAAACACAACAAACGTTTTCATGCATTACGACTTTTCTTTGTCTTTTTCACCAGAGCTGCTTGCTGCTTGATGCTTGCTGCTTGCATCACAGTCCTACTTTACCAGAGGCACTATACGGGCTCCCTCCATCTCCACAGCAAGGTTCAAATACTATTTTCAAACTATTTTAGCATTTGGTTTAGCCTACCTGGAGTGCCAGATGGGCAAACTTTTCACAGACAGCAACTATTTTCTGATTTCCTTTGTGCCAGGCAAGCTAAATCAAGTCCAACTAGAGTATTTCAAATTATTTCAAATACCATTTGAACCCAGATCTGCTCCACAGCCACACAGGAAGAAAAGCATGACCTCACACTGGAATAACCGCGGGAGTAAATCCAAGTGAGAGTGTCAGACAACCAGAAATGTGCCTCTAAAGAAAACATTGAAACAAGTGCCCTATGATTAATAAGCTATTAATTAAGTCGCACGCGGGGTAATATGCATTTTTCAATTAATTAAAGTTGGGCTCGCACCGTAAATCAAGCGAAACTGTTTCTAGGAATTAAATATATACACTGTACATTTTTGGGTATTCGGAGAATAGGAATAATAGTGTTTATTGCATAACTGGAGGGCTCATCAGGAGAGAGCGTGACAAGGGCTGTGACAGGCTGCGACTCAGTCCAGTGCCCAAAATACTCAGACAGGGGTCCCCCCCCCCCCCCCCTCTTAATGCTGCAGGTATCCCACATTCACACAGCAGCACACATCATACATCCCTATATGTCATAGGACTGATCTAATTTAGATGTCCCAATATTAATCGAAGCCTTGAAGTAAAGACTATGCATATATTGTATGTAAATCTATATTTTGAGTGAGACATTGTCCGTCTTTTATGTGTTAAATATGTCACTGTCCTGTTATTGCTGTAACAACCACACTGTTCATTGTGGTTTGTTATGTGGGAATCCGTACCCCATGTTCATGAATAAAGAAACAATATATGCAATTGCAATCATTATCCAAAATGTATCGCGTGTCACGGTTAGCAAATGATAGGGTGTGATTTATTTTCCTGATGGTTCAAGACATTAATTTGTGGAAACACATTTATAAAATGACAAACACACACACACACACACACTTATTCAAGCTGCTCTCTGACAACAGCCTGATATATAATGAACCAATGACTGCAATCATTATCCTACACAATGTATTTCTTATCTCAGCACCGATAATGAAGTGTCTATTTGATGGTTGGTTCAGTCTTTTTTTTTTACAGCACACAGACAGTAGATGCACACACACACACACAATTTATCTGAATTATTAACGATTGTGTGCGTGTTTGTGAGTGTGCATACGGTACGTACATACACAGATATGTATGTGTGTGTGTGCATCTGTGAAAAAAAAAAAAAAGAAGCCAAAAACGAGTTCTTTCTCATACTTTTATTTCAGTTGTGTCTAAGTTTTGAGGGAACTTGGTCTTGTCATAATCACTTTGCCCCCGGCGAGCATACTAATATGGCCCTGGGTGGGAATAAATTATAGCTCAGATTAGCAGGAAGGATGAAGTGGAGGTTTTATTTTTTAGAAATTAGAATATTTGTTACATTATTAAAGGGGGGAAACATCCTTTGATTCTTCTTATGTCTTCTGTTCAGAGTACAGAACCCAGTCCCCAAACTGCCTACCTGTGTAGAAAAGAGTACTCTTTAGTGGGACGTGAACATGCCTGCGGACATAAAAGCAGCATGCCCCTCTCTCTCTCTCTCTCTCTCTCTCTCTCTCTCTCTCTCTCTCTCTCTCTCTCTCTCTCTCTCTCTCTCTCTCTCTCTCTCTCTCTCTCTCTCTCTCTCTCTCTCTCTCTCTCTCTCTCTCTCTCTCTCTCTCTCTCTCTCTCTCTCTCTCTCTCTCTCTCTCTCTCTCTCTCTCTCTCTCTCTCTCTCTCTCCTCTCTCTCCCTCTCTCTC
Organism: Thymallus thymallus; assembly: GCA_023634145.1. NCBI lineage: Eukaryota > Metazoa > Chordata > Actinopteri > Salmoniformes > Salmonidae > Thymallus > Thymallus thymallus. The sequence goes on along the minus strand of CM042416.1, from coordinate 30,135,320 downwards.
CCTCTCTCTCCCTCAGTTCCGTTCCGCACGCTACAGAATCCTCTGGCGCAGCACATTTCTGCCTCACATCCTCCCAAAGCTTTTTCTCTTATTGTATTAAAGCCTTTTGTTAGGATTATTGTATTGGTTAATAAGGCAGCCACACGTACTGTACAATACAGCACATACAAATAATATACACATGCACGGCACTCCAACCAATCCAAGCACAAGGCCTCCCTTGACCAATTATGTCACTTTGTACAATTACATTAACGACTAGGCCTAGTACTTGGTTTATAGTCAAACTGCTTCATTCAGCCTTTCAATGTATTTACATCCGTATTTGTATTTGTTTTTACAATGGGTTATGAAGTGAGATCTCCTCCAAATGTCTTTTTAGTCTCAGTTAATGATCATTTTGAAGGCTATTAGCCCAACAGTCAGAATAGGGCACTCCAAAGGATCACATTGGCAGTATGTTGCAACTGATCACACCACAACAGACTAAGTGAGCCTATACGGTCAAGCTGACCCCCCCCTGCCCCCTAAAAAAACATGCTAATGTTGTTTTCTTAAATGATTTTATAACAAGGGAGCAACAAGGCCTATATAGGATTAGTCCACCGTGTCCAAACCCATTTGGGAAAATTTACCACGTACAGATTTTTATTTTATCGCAAAAGACAGTTTTAATTATTGGAGTAATTAGTCAAATATATGTGCCTTCAGCTCTATTGATCTTTATTGTCCGTCCAGTTAGTAAGCGGGGGTCTGAGTATTGACTCCCCACCCCCCACCACCACCACCTCCCTTCACCCCCTCCGCCCCTCAGGGCTTGGGTCAGACTAGAAGCTGCACTACTGGCTGATGGGGCCTGGAGAAGACAGATGACCAGCCGAGCAGAAGCAACTGCACAGCAAAATAGCTCACACGTCTCGGGTGGCGTCAGGGGGAATTGGGCACTGCGCGAGACTCTGGGCCTAAGTGTTCTGACGCCTAATTACCAGCCCACCACCCACCACCAAACATCACCCAGTGGCGAGAGCACAGCTCTCTCTCTCGTCCTCCTGCTCTCTCTCTCCCCGTCTCGCACTTTCTCTCTCCCACTCCCTCTCTCTATTTCTCCCCGTCTCCATCTCTCTCTCTCAACGCAATTCAATTCTAAGGGCTTTATTGGCATGGAAAACACATGTTTACATTGCCAAAGCAAATGGAATAGACCACTCACAAAAGTTTTAAAAGAATATAGACATTTCAAATGTTATATTATTGGCTATGTACGGTCCTGTAACAATGTGCAGGTAGTTGAAGTATGAAAGGGCCACAGATCTTGCTGCTGTGACGACACACTGCGGTATTTGGTCTAACAGATATCGGATTTTATCAATGTTTTATTGGTTTTCAAATCCGTTGTGGGTCTGTGTGATCTGTGGAAAATATGTGTCTCTAATGTGGTCATACATTTGGCAGGATATTTAGAAGTGTCTCTCTCTCTATCACTCTCTCTCTCTATCACTCTCTCTCACTATCACTCTCTCTCTCGCTCTCTCTCTTATCCCTTTCATACACAAACCAAAATCCCACAAATTGACCATGCCTGCTTCGTTGTATATTTGACAGGGGTAGGTGGTAAAAACATGGGAAAATAAAAGCCACCTAAAGACCTAGTTATGATTCCTGCATTTTCACAGACCCTGTAACCAAAATACAGGTATCAGGTCTTTGTGAATGGTTTTCTGCTACCTCCCTAATTTTAAATGCAAACAGCCCCCATGGTTTAACAACACCTCCCTAACCCCACCCCTCCCCTACCACTTTGCCAGTTACCCACTGATATGCAATAAACTGGTAAATAGGGGCTGTTTGAAAGTGGCTCATGTAAACATTGACTTATATTTTTTACAGGTAATATGCCACATACTCTGTCTGAAATGGGTCTCTCCGTCTCTCTCAGCCTTTTGTACTTCATACACTGAGGGGAAACTCGTGCTGGAGTGGGTGACAAGAACGAGAGGTCTGTTTTAAGTAACCGCCCAAATTGCTTTTCTTGACTCATCAAAACAATTATTTATTTATTTTATCCTAAAGAAATTTCCCTTTAAATGTGACATCGTCAAAGTTTCCCTGGACAAAACACCTCTACTGTATATCATACACTGATATGTGTGTTTGGTGATTTAACATACAGTGCTCCTACGAGCCTGTGTGTGGCCACTCTGGCCAATGTGTGTGTCTGTCTTCATAGGGGGTACTGGACATCACATACAGTATGCATATGTGCTGTGTAAGCGGTCAGACTAACTGGTCAGTCTGAATTAAACCCGGATGAAGCCTTTTCGCTCTAAGGAGTGCTCTCTCCCATTGCAGCCCTATGCCATTAGTTGTACAGTAAATGGGATTACACGGCAGCCATTGAGTCCTTCACCATGGATTTGCGCTGAAGCGTCCAAGCAGGCTTTAACATAGAGAACAGAGAGGCCCATCAACAACTGGTACGTCTAATTGAGTGCTGGTATGTTTAACACAATCACACACACATGGCCACAACTAGGCTCTGTCCATTTTTGGAGGGGTAGGGCCAAGCCTGGCATTCCACTACGAGCTAAATCGGCCTGACAGAAATAAAATAGAGTCGTCGGACTCCGTCGAAACATATAAAGGGAAAACTCACGCAAAGAGCTAAATCCGTGTCTTTTCAACTGAGCCTAGATCAGATCAGTGAACAGTCACATTATCTTATAAAACCAGGGAATTTCAGTCAAAGTAAGTGTCCTCTTGAGCAACGCGTGAAGATAAAACTGGGAATAAAAGACAAATGGGGTTTACATATTCGAGGCCGGGTGAGTGTCGGTACAACGAGAAGCACTGTCCGTTTCAATCAGGGATATATAGTGCAGTATGCAACGCAACAGCAAGCTGTCAGTGTATCTCTGTTACAGAAATGCTTAAAATACAAAAGCAGAGTAAGCCACTTCCTCCTCTCTGCTGGTCAATACCTGGCGGCGCCACGAGAAGAGCACTCACACCAACACACAGAGCACGGGTAAAGGGATGCCTTCACGACCAACCGATTGCCCATCAGACTCTACAGATAAAATTGATTTATTTTTTTTATTAAGGAGGTGCTCCTCGGCAGGTTCTTAACCTAACACTCTAAGCCGTGTGTTAATGCACAAAGAGACATCATGTCCATTGATCCACCGGTGCCTGTGTGTCTTTAAATGTCCCAGGGAAAACGACACTGGGGGTTTTATGTTTCTGGACCGATCTGTGCCTTAGTGCTCTCTGTAGATAGAAATACACGGATATGTTACTGAAACTTCTATTAGCCTGCTTGCATGTCAAATACGGTTAAATTAGATTTATATCGGATCAATTGATCTACAATTACCATCATCTTCTTACAATAACTTTATGAAAAATGATTTACCACGTTTATCTGCCTTGAGACTCTCATACATGTTTAAGCGTTAGATGTAAATTGGTGGAAAAAGCTGATGTTGTACATACAGCAGATACCACGACAACAAACCATATTTGAGATTCAGCACAAAGTTTGGCCAAATGCACCTGACTGCAACAAAGGGCTAGGACAAAGAAAATACTTCACCCTCTGGTGTTGCATATCCTGTGTGCTAATTATTGTAAAAAATAATAATAATTAATAATACATTAAAGAGAAGGGGGAAAATCCCAGCCATAAAACATATGTATTTTTAATATGAATCTCCCTGAATCAATACCCTCAATTAGCAACTGCATTCCAAATTGCTAGGCGAAGCGTAATTACTGTAAGGTCACTAGGTATTATTCACAGTCACTTTAGTTTACCACATTAGGACAAGACAGGACGCCAGGCTAAAAATTATATATTCCATCCCCATAATATGTCCTTTTCTGATTTAGATGGATGAAGAATAATTAACTGCTAATTATTCAGATCACTTAAGGCACTTTCTGGATCCACAAAAGCGGATGCAGCCGTGTCTGTCAAGCCACTTCGTCTAGCGATCATTTATAACAATCCTACTTGACCAGGGATGAGTCTTTAAAATTAAAATAACTGCCTGATTTCCCACCAACCCCCATTCTACCTCAGAGGGTCTTGGGAAGCACACTTCCTTTAAATTCACCCGTATGCAAATTTTGAGACGTGATTTGCATTTTAAAGTATTTAAACTCCACATATTTATTGGGCTCTGAGGCCTAGCTGATCATTGATTTATATGCTTCCGGCAATCATATTTCCATATTTTGTGTGGTTTTTAATGACAGTAATAATTCAAATATGCAAAAAGTTGTTCTTTGAAAGATATCTTTAATTATATCCTCAAAGCATCGTTCCTTTTTCTTTTTTCAAAACGAGATTGTCCTGAAAAAGGCAACAAAAAAAAATTTGCAGTGAGGTCTCAAGACATTGATGGGCCAAACCTATAGGCCTGGTCGCTTACCATATGTGCATGAAGACGACTTATCATGTTTGCCAGTCTAGAAACCCACAAACAGACCAGGTGGGGGACAAGGGGTGTTCTGCTGCAGAAGGACCCGTGCGACCTTGTCCCCAAACCACTTGATTAATGATGACATTCTTTCACGACAAATCCAATCTCAGATTCCTGAAATTCATCTTCTTGCTCAAAAAACAAGGACACCTTCCCCCCTCTGTTTTGCCGGTAACATAAAACTTTCTCTGTCACTTCTGCTTATTAGAGTTATAAAACGCCGCGTGCTCTTATAAAAGACATCATACTCCAGATTATTAAAAGTGGCGGATTCCCGCCACCGCTTGGCCTATCAGCGCCACGAAGCAGCCGCCAAACGTGTCATCAGTCCTCGCGCAGGCGGAGAGGGTCCTCGCGCATATTCCCTTTGTCACCCTGCACGCGGTGGAAACTTTTTAGAATAATTGCTCACTCATGTACAAACGCGGGTGACTAATATATTAGATTGGTCGCGTTCGGTTGCAAATGGGGGTATATTTTATTATCTTTCAGTTGGTAGGCTGCATACTGTGTCAGTCGACATAAAAATAAATTAAGAGATAAATTATTTTAAGACTTATTTTAAGACTGCAATAGCCTACTATACATAGCACATTGATGACGTGTCAGATTTTCCAGCAAAAAGCCTATCAATAGAATGGAGAACATATTATATTACTCCTCTCCTCTGCATTAATTAAAGGATATTGAATAAATATATCACCATTTTAATATATCAGTAGGCCTATATATTTTTTATTTGCATATATACAAATATATGCTATTTTTCTGGATATCCATATCACATTGCTCTTATAGTCAATATGTTTTGTGCATATACACATATTTACATTAATTATGTCAATCTAGTTATGTATTTATACCCCAAGACAAAACA
>CM042416.1:30122459-30127459 GCA_023634145.1 Thymallus thymallus | reverse complement strand
TGGCATATGCAATCCATGGTATTGGTTTTTTAAAATCTTGGATTGAGGATTTTTATCCGGCTACGGTCACGGTCAAATGAGTCCCTAACGATTTTGAGTGTAACACGGCAATGTTTGGCTTCCTTGTATTATGTAGGGCACAGATCAGGTTAAAAAGGCAACAGTCAGTGAGGTAGGCCTGAACGGTAACCACACAGCCTCAGAAAAACTATCTCCAGGACAGTTACACACACACGCACGCACGCACACACACAATTGACCACTCCTTTTAGTTGCTCTCTTCATTAGGGTGCCGCTGTGGGGACTTATCACCGTGTAGTCTTTGTTCTTGCTGTAATTGCCCTCTCGGTACGTCGCCTCTCACCACCCCTCCACCACCACCCCTCCACACACCGTCAGCCCCCTCGTGACAGCCCGGCGCGGCGCTCTAGTGGGGGGCTCTCCTGAGACCTGCTGATCGGCCCCTGAGGTCCGCCAGCGTGGAGAAGCTTGTCCTAGTTAAAGCACTACCAGGAGGGACACCCAGACTGAGACAGATACCACTGCCTGCCTCTGCCCAGCCTCCCTCCCGCTCTCTCCACCAACACTCCTTCAGTGTATCAGAAAAGTCCGGGGATTGATTCCATGAAAAATGTACCATATTGAAAGTAGGCCCCTTTTTAAGTATTAATGCTTTTTTTTAATGTATTTATTTAATGTTTTTTCATTTCAATATCTTGGTTGATTATGTTTTTTTGCTGAATTAAATTGTTTATGAAAACATACTGATATAAAATGGTATCATAATTTTGGTGAAAATATATATGCATATATATAAATAAAACTGCATGAAAACCATTCAACTGTACACATACTAATTATACTGCTAAATTGTATCGCTATTTTGTTCACTTGAATGCAACATTACTATTTTATTATTAATAAAATTAAGCAAAATCTAGCCGATATGCATAGGGTACTTCTTTAACTTTTAGAGGATATATTACAAGCACACCTTAAGACCTACATGTATCACACGTTATGCATTTAGCACAACTCAGACATAACATTACAGGCGCTCGACATTCAAAAAAGTTAAATGGCGCCATCTACTGTCCATAACAGATATACAGCCGTGGCCAAAAGTTCTGAGAATGACAAGTATTGGTCTCCACAAAGTTTGATGCTTCAGTGTTCTTAGATCTTTATGTCAGTAGTTACTATGGTAACACTGAAGTATAATTACAAGTATTCCATAAGTGTCAAAGGCTTTCATTGACAATGACATTCAGTTTATGCAAAGAGTCAATATTTGCAGTGTTGACCCTTCTTTTTCAAGACCTCTGCAACCCGCCCTGGCATGCTGTCAATTAACGTCTGGGCCACATCCTGACTGATGGCAGGCCATTCTTGCATAATCAATGCTTGGAGTTTGTCAGAAGTTGTGGGTTTTTGTTTGTCCACCCGCCTCTTGAGGATCGACTACAAGTTCTCAATGGGATTAAGGTCTGGGGAGTTTCCTGGCCATGGACCCAAAATGTGGATGTTTTGTTCCCCGAGCCACTTAGTTATCACTTTTGCCTGATGGCAAGGTGCTCCATCATGCTGGAAAAGGCATTGGTCGTCACCAAACTGTTCTTGGATGGTTGGGAGAAGTTGCTCTCGGAGGATGTGTTGGTACCATTCTTTATTCATGGCTGTGTTCTTAGGCAAAATTGTGAGTGAGCCCACTCCCTTGGATGAGAAGCAACCCCACACATGAATGGTCTCAGGATGCTTTACTGTTGGCATGACACAGGACTGATGGTAGCGCTCACCTTGTCTTCTCCGGACAAGGTGTTTTCCGCATGGCCCAAACCATAGGAAAGGGGATTCATCAGAGAAAATGACTCTACCCCAGTCCTCAGCAGTCCAATCCCTGTACCTTTTGCAGAATATCAGTCTGTCCCTGATGTTTTTCCTGGAGAGAAGTTGCTTCTTTGCTGCCCTTCTTGATACCAGGCCATCCAAGTCTTCGCCTCACTGTGCGTGCAGATGCATTCACACCTGCCTGCTGCCATTCCTGAGCAAGCTCTGCACTGGTGGTGCCCCGATCCCGCAGCTGAATCAACTTTAGGAGACGGTCCTGGCGCTTGCTGGACTTTCTTGGGCGCCCTGACGCCTTCTTCACAACAATTGAACCTCTCTCCTTGAAGTTCTTGATGATCCGATAAATGGTTGATTTAGGTGCAATCTTACTAGCAGCAATATCCTTGCCTGTGAAGCCCTTTTTGTGCAAAGCAATGATGACGGCACATGTTTCCTTGCAGGTAACCATGGTTGACAGAGGACGAACAATGATTTCAAGCACCACCCTCCTTTTAAAGCTTCCAGTCTGTTATTCTGACTCAATCAGCATGACAGAGTGATCTCCAGCCTTGTCCTCGTCAACACTCTCACCTGTGTTAACGAGACAATCACTGACATGATGGCAGCTGGTCCTTTTGTGGCAGGGCTGGAATGCAGTGGAAATGTTTTTGGGGGATTAAGTTCATTTTCATGGCAAAGAGGGACTTTGCAATTAATTGCAATTCATCTGATCACTCTTCATGACATTCTGGAGTATATGCAAATTGCCATCATCAACACTGAGGCAGCAAACTTTATGCAGACCAATACTGTGTCATTCTCAAAACTTTTGGCCACGACTGTACATACAACTCATCTACGGTTTCTCTCCTACTGACTCCCAAGAAAAGGATATTTGAGAACATAAAATACCCAAAGAAAAACATTTGCATTTGTACATGCTGTCTTTTATCCTCAGTGAAAATAAATTTTGGGGTGAAATGAGGGAGTTTGGCCACGTGGAACTTAATTTGGAATGGAACTATATGAGACAAAAAGTTATCAGTGATCCACTGTAACACTGACCTACGTTAGTTGACTGAATAAACTGAATTAATAAATAAATGGTTCTTCACAGAGAGTGTGATCCCCCCTCGTCGCCAACCCCGTGCTGCTGCGTTCCTGCTCTTGTAATCGATGTGTCAGCGTTTTCACGGACGGCTGCAGGGTTCAGCCCGCTGCCCGCTTGGTAAGGGTTAACGTGGCAGAGAAAGAGGAAGTCAGTATGGCAGACTCTCGCTGTGGCGGAACTCTGGCAGAACGCGCCACCTCCCACTGACCTGTGTCTGCCTCTTCCCTACAAGAAGCCAACCAGGTCCGACACTTGTGGATGTCCGAGGGGGACCGTGCGTCTCGGCCACTATCGCTGACCTGCACCCTCACAGTGTTGACACTTCCCCATGTCCCAAATGTAGCCCCCTTACCCCTTATGAGGAGCCGGAGGGCAATCTGGTGGCAGTTGTGATGATGGGGAGATTTTAGAGGGAGCCATAGACAGAGCCTGTTGTAACCTCTCAGTGACCAGGGTCCTCCAACCCGCTAAACTCCCACATCAGCCCTGACACTAGAGGGGATGCAGCCGGACAACAGGCAGGCAAGTGCATGTATAGGACTAGAATATGCCTTTACCACAAAACACACAATAACCCACACAGACACATAGGAAAACAATGTGTGAGAGATATTGGTGATGAGCATACGAGCGTGCACAGAGTACACCCACTCACACACACACAGTACAAACACAAGTACTGCTGCAGCCACGTCTACAAGCCTTGGAGGAGTTTTTCAGGGGGTATTTTAAGTCTCCTGAGGGACCTGGAGCGAGTGAGCAGTAGCTCACAGAGGATCCCAGTCAAGGACACAAGCAACATCACTCACCCGCTATTATTTCCTCGTATTTAAAAGATGGAGGCTGTGGGGCTACCTGGGGGGGCCGTATATACCCGTCCAGGGAGCCAAGGCTGGCAGGGAGGCCCGATGATTTCAGGGTCCGAGGGTGTGCTGAGAGAGCTAAAAGAGAGCTGGGTGGTGGGAGTGACAGAGGGCTTTCTATGTCTGGCACAGTGTTGCCAGGTTTTATGGCGGAATATTTTTGCTGTCAGAGATGGATAAGGAATCTCCATGAGGTGGCAGGAATACTAGCCTCAAGGGCCACGCTGTCTACTGATCGTGTTTACGGTTGACTTTCAATCAGTTACTGTAGGTACAGTAGAAATACAATAAATGGGCGACTTTGATGTATCAATTAAGTGGGCAAGTGAAAGCACCGGGCTAAGACGGTTATGTAGTCTACCTGATCTCACAGTCTCAGCTCAGAATTAGACGTTCCACCATGTGTCTCAAACGTCAAATTTCAAAGTTGTTCCAAATCTCCCGACTTCCTCAGACATTGATGGACGTCCAATCCTGATTTGTATCACGGGTGACCTGGCTGGTGTGGGAAATGTAGCTCTGATTAGTTGTTTTAAGTTGGCGTGTAATCTCATTTAGAAATATTGATCCCTTTTATTATTATTGAATATTCATGTTTTTTTTCAAAGAAAATGGTGGATATCGCCAAACAAAAATGAAGACGGGCTGGATTTCTTGAATGTAAAATATGACCTAAAGCACGTGTCAAACTCATTCCACCGAGGGCCAAGTGTCTGCAGGTTTTAACTCCTCCCATGTTCTTGATTGATGAGTCACTGATTAGTAAGGAACTCCCCTCACCTGGTTGTCTAGGTCTTAAACGCAGACACTCTGCCCTCCCTGGAATGCGTTTGAGACCCCTGACCTAAAGAATTCCTGCAAACACTAATGTTAAAGAGAACTGTGGTCTACTGGACTGCCTGACCAACTAACTAGGCTAAGTCCTGATTCACACACTCACCTCAGCAATACCAGCCGAATCCTAGCTTGAGAATAGCACGCATAACTCTGACTTGAAGTGAAATTCACGCAAGGTCCTCAAGTTAGGACACATAATCCACTAGGCAAAGATATCAGTTCAACATCTAGTTTTGATTTACGTTTGATTGAGTTGTCAATAACATGAATTCAATGTGAAATCAACATACATTTGAACCATGTCATTGGATTTAGGTAAAAAACATTTTTTGAAATGATGTGAAAACAACGATTCAACCAGT
>CM042416.1:30009227-30122259 GCA_023634145.1 Thymallus thymallus | reverse complement strand
CTCCCACTAAATCTTTCCTCTTTTCCACTTTGCTGAGGCAGGATATTTTGTTTCCTCCATCAAATATGCATCCCATTAATTAAGTTAAATTACTCCGGACTGCCAAATATCCCCTGCCCCAATGGGTGTCAACACAGAAATGCATGACAGTGAACCTGCAATGACACGGCCGCACACTTAAATATGAGTTACAGCCTTCCTCAGCTCCCATCCTTGAGCATAATATTACCAGACACTCCAGGAGTGCTGGAATTAAGCACAGTTCTCTCCTTCCCTTCCTGGCTTTTAATAAGTGCACAATGGATGACACACACACTTTTGACAAAGAGAGGGACTGATATTTTAATTATACACTTTTTTCTATCCGTTCTCTCTCTCTCTCTCTCTCTCGCTCTCCCCCCTCTTCATCTTTTAATTGCTGTTGTTAATCACTCATTAACTTCGTTGGTCCTAAATCCAGCTACGACACGATTAGCTCAATGGAATCAATCGCTTGGCTTTTATCTCTCAAACAAGAGATTTCTTCCTTTTTAATTAGATCTCTCTCTCTCTCTCTCTCTCTCTCAGCCCTCCTCGGTATCGGTCTCTCTTGTTCTCGACCCTCCTCATCTTCCTCCCTCTCTCTCTCTCTCTCTCTCTCTTTTTTCTCACCATTCTCACCCCAGACATCCCTATGGGAGCTGTTTTGTTGTGTATAAAACTACCTCGAGACATCAGGTCCACTTGGTTCTTCTGGTGAGATGGAGGCCCCTGTGTGTCGTGTTGAGGAGTGACATGTGCCAGACAGACAACAAGCAGGGGGGGAACACACATACTCACATGGGCATTTAGCCTTTGGGAACTAGCCAAGCTCTCCCTTTCACTCAGAACGAAGGCCAGAAGAGAATGACAATCATGGATTCTCTGGATATTTAAAGGATCTCTTTACTTTTTTGGGGGACTGAACTGACTTTTCCAAAATGTCAAAGTGAACACATAAAGCATGCATTTTGCACTTACCAACAGGCTGCGATCAGACAAACCCTTGTGCAGGCTTTAAGTCTTCATCATAATTCCAACCCATTACAGCTTTCTACAACATCATTGTACAACAGGGTACGGTGTAGTAAAGCCCAATTGACTCCAACAGGCCAATCCAAACTCAGTCAGTGACAATGTATCCTCTTTTGCTGATGTGATGACCAAGCCAGGCCTCCAGAGTGTATGTGCTGTTGCTGAGTTAGCTGAAGCACTGATCCTGCCGTTTATGGAGTCTGGCTTTGTTTGTTTGTTTTTATTTGTTTTCACCGGTAGGCCGTCATTGTAAATAAGAATTTGCTCTTAACTGAATTGCCTAGTTAAATAAAGGTTCAATAAATCAAATAAAGAGCAAGCAGGACCCTGCCTGAGGATCTTATTAAGAGGTAGGCCTAATAGGATGAATAAGCTCAGAGAGAGAGTACGTATGCTAGATACAAAAGAGATGTTCAGTTGGCCCATTCAGCCAATACAAAAACATACTGACAAATATCAGCCTGACAACACTTTCCGCCTAAAGTTTTCACAAAGTGTAATTTGAAGCATAAATCTGGTATTGGAAAAAAGGTTTGGGGTCACATTACTAAGAATAACATTGCTTAGTTTTGATTAACAGGTCTAGGCCTAGCTCACAGAACTCATTAAAGTATTAGGGCCCTAATTTAATATTTCCTCAATAACTGCATGCCTTATACCAGCATATAGTTCAGTGGAATATACTGTAGAATCTATCCCAAACTGACTGTGAAATATGTGCAAACTGTGTTACATATTGTATATAACTATTGTAGATACTGTCCAGTCGTGGCTTTAGTGTGTGTGTGTGTGTGTGTGTGTGTGTGTGTGTGTGTGTGTGTGTGTGTGTGTGTGTGTGTGTGTGTGTGTGTGTGTGTGTGTGTGTGTGTTTGTTTGCGTTCCTTCTGCGAAAAAAACATACATTTTACAAACATCCGCCCAAGGCTAGTAAACACATCCAATCTATTATGGTGTGCTTTATCGTGTTATGGCGGGATAACGGGCTGTAAAGCTGTCCCGGTCATAAAGAGCGATCGCGGCACGCACAAGAAGTCAAAAACAGAACCCTGAGCCCTCTAAGCAGACGCACCCCTCCTCGTCATCTTCCAAACAGCTCTGTCGCATACTTAACCTTTCCAGACCAGCCTTTCTAAATGACCTTTAGACCTTTACTTATTTCATTTCCGATAATGCCGCACTAAATAAAGTTAAGCGAATCAAAGCAAAAATGTGTTTGTTTTGGTCGTTAAGGATCGTGCGGCTAACTGACATGATAGTGAAGATAGGTATCAAAACAGTAAACATTGACACGTCTTTTAATGTGGATAAAAGCAACGTCTGTTTCTGATGGGGGGATTTAATTATGTTTCATATACACAGGATAATATGACCTGAAAAGCACAGAGTTGGGTGTAGACGAGGAAGAAATGTCTATTCAATCAAGATACAAGCTAATTTAGAACTCTTTCTAACGGTTGCAAATGAATTATGCAAACATAAAGCGGCTCGTTGGGAGTAAATATTCAATGTTTACATCTGTTGTGTGATAATGAATTCTGTATTTTTGCGTACCATTTCGCTCCGCGTGAACATGGGTGGGTGATCCTTTTCGGTCACATAAACCTATATAATTTACTAAGGCAATGAGCTTTCAAACGTCGTTTCCTCACATAAGTACAGAGCTATAGCCTGGGTGTTGTACTTTCAGACACAATCCAAAGCCTTAACAGTGAGAGAGAGCGCTTCACGCCAGGCTTCAAGAGTGGAAATCCGTGCTAATGCACGGGATGATTAAGTGTAACTCAAATACCGACTGTGTTGTTCACCGACCCGACAGGCCGTAATTTCCTGTATTATATTCGCCGGTTTTAATTGCACGCCACCAACATCCCTCTGACATGTTATAAAGCGATGATGTACAATTATTTCGGGGGCGGCAGCGAGAACAGGGAGTGACATTATAATCATCCTCATAGGGATCCCTTTCTTCATCTGCAACAACCGTTAGCATTGAAAACGGAGGAGAGGAGAGAAAAAAAAATACATAAAAATAGTTGGGAGTTCTAACCAGATTCTGTTTGAGGATTAAAGAGTGTCACGTCAGGGAGGAAGAGTGGTGGGTGTGGTGGTGGGGGACACACAATGGTGGGGCGGAGTTAAGTGACGGCTTTCTCTGGATATGCAGAGCACTAAGATGCTCCTCTCCTGTCAAGGCCCAGGCCTCACACACGCACACGCACACACACACACACACACACACACACACACACACACACACACACACACACACACGCACACGCACACACACTGGTACAGGCCTGGGCATTAAGGCATAATACAGAGGATGATCCAGGGAAGGGAGGGAGGGCGGAACTGAACTGACGGGGCTATTCTGGGACCAGCAGAGACACACTCACAGACGGGGAGACACAAAAAGCCTGACACGAGCCAGTCCTATCCTGTTCCATTCGAATCACATGACGCCAACATGAAATGATGACCAAATATACTCACGGCGGACTCGGCTACTAAGCCAACGGAGGGGGAGGCGTAAAAAGACCTCTCAGATACCGAAAAGACGAACTTTTTGGGGAGATGAAGAGAGAAACCGTTAAAAGTTTAAACTAGAGCTAGTAGACACAGTGGCGCCGTACGGGGGGGCCCTAAAAACATTCATTCAATATTAAATGATAAACCTATCATCATTAATATACATTTATTATTAACAATGTATTAATAAAACTAACGGTTTCTTTTTCTTTTTTGGGGGGGGGGGGGGGGGGGGGGGGGTGGGACATCCGGAGAACCTATGTATTGCTCTATTTACATGAAATGGTTCGGTCCTGCCCCCAAACCAGGTGCGAACGGTACTTGCTAGCAGTGAGTGCCGGTGGAGCATCATGTCTCAGCTTCCTAAAGAAACATCGGGCTTCCAAAAACGAAAAGAAAGACAGGAGAGAGAAAAGAAAGTCACACCATTTATCACAAAGGAAGGTGGGTGTTGTCCGTGAGAGGTGGAAATTAACCGGTTAGCTTAGTCCATAGTGAAATAGGCTGCTTTTGCTCCCCTAACGTTAGTTACTTAAATTCTGAGTGTTTACATTTCGCTCCTCTTTTAGCCAACATTTAATGCTGCCACTTTCCCCCCTAACTTGTCCCCTCTTGGTCTCCTGAATGCAATTTGTAAGATGCAGCTGCAAAGCATTTTTGGAGAAGTGTGCATTGCTTTACGTATATATTGCACACTGCTTGTGACTGTTGCTGGAGGCGAGAGAGCTTTTCAGTAAGCTAAAACTGATCAACTATTTGAGGTCCACTATGTCCCAGGACAGGCTTTGCAGTCTTGCCATGAGGTTCATTGAAAGTCAGAAAGCTGGACTTCAAAGATTTGATCGGTGTCTTTGCTAGAAAGAAGGCTCGGCGCTGGATTCTTGGTGAGTAAGGCTGAGCAAGGGCCAGTGATAACTGTTAAATGGTATGGCTATGGATATTGGATCACTACACACATGATGCTGAGAACAAGACTGAGAACAGACTTGAGAACAATATATATCTCAAAGCAATGGCTGGATTGCCATAACATTTGTTGTGCACAATCAAGACCACAAGTGGAAGAAACCTATTGATTTGGTGACAACTTGACCTTTCCTCTAGCGCCACCATCAGGCCTTTTCTTTTACATTTTATTTTCCATTTTCCGTTCCCACTTTTACAGCTGCTTATTTTCTAGTCGGTACGTATACTCAGTTCAAACATCTGCTGCTGATTTTATTATTTAGTTTGTTATATCATTCTATAGATGATAATGTTAATGTATTTTAATTTAAGAGGTTAATCCATATTTAAGTTATATTTATTTTAAGTTATTCATTAATGTTAAAATAATTGTTCCATTAAAATTACATTTAGACTGTAAAAGATGGCCTTTAGCACATTTCTTATAGAGGGTTTCAGTCTTCCACTGTATGCAGAATGTTGCATGCATGTCCACAGTGTTATATTTTCACAGCTCACTGTCAGTAAATATCGTACAGTAAATATTGGACTACAAGAGAGTTGCAAGCCTGCAAAGGTAGAGTTATTTAAAACTTTGAATGGGTCGATTGGGTTCTGGAGGTGTGTGGTTACAGCAATTGCGCAGGGTTGGTGTGGCCTGTGGTGGTGGGGCCCAATGTGATATCTTTTCATGGGGCCCAAAATCTCTGGCGGCGCCCCTGCATTGGCCGTCTGGCCGATATGATATCATAGAACCAGGTCCGATGGGACGACCATCAATGATGTTGTTAATACTTTCAACGCCTTAGCCCCCAGATATTAAACCAATGCTTCACAGCGTTTAGACTCCTGATGCATAATTTAACACCTACAAACAGCACAGGCTGTCCACGGCATCTTTGGGGAGGGTGAGGTGAGAGCGGTGGGAAGTGGTGAGGGTAAGGGATGCTGAAATGCTAAATCCAGGGCCTTTTGGGAGGAGAGAACATGATGGAGGAGAGGAAAGGAGTGCTCATTAAATGGCCTGGGCCAACTGTGGACCGACACACACCACACAAAGAGGATAGAAAAGAATGCAGTATGAGGAATCTTGCCGTACTGTATGTGCCAGGGGGGCAATTTGTGTTTTTCTGCTGGTTTTGCAGGTTATATTTTTATGGCCAGCATAGCGCTACATCAATCAATTTGGAGATGTCATTGCCACAGGATTCAGTATTTTAACTCTTAAAAGTCTAAGCCGTTGGGGGGTGGGGGTCTAAGCTGACATGGAATTGTTTTAAGATGGTCACGCCATGGATCATTTAGCTATTTTATTTAGAATTTTAGGACCCTTTTAGTATAAAAAAAATCTATGTACAAAATTATTAGAAATTTACCACTATAGCCCATAGAAACACATTCATAAAAGAGGTATAAGGTTTTGAAAAATCTAGGAGGTTTTAATGATGAACTTGCTGTAAAAAGCAGAGGATATCAGCTAAGAGACGTGTCACTCTGACGGACATGAGACACAACGAAAAAGAGAGGAACCAAAACAGAAAAGAAGAGAGTAACAGAAAGCTAAAAGAAGGGAGGGAGAGAGAGAGAGAGAGAGAGAGAGAGAGAGGGAGAGGGAGAGGGAGAGGGAGAGGGAGAGGGAGAGGGAGAGGGAGAGAGGGAGAGGGAGAGGGAGAGGGAGAGGGAGAGGGAGAGGGAGAGGGAGAGAGAGAGAGAGAGAGAGAGAGAGAGAGAGAGAGAGAGAGCGTGTAAAAGCATGGGTGTACACACAACACAGCCTACCTATACTGAACAGCCCTCTCACAGCCTTCTCACGTTTGATTGGCAGCCGGGTCAGAGGTGCCCATCTGTCCTGGCCTTGATTTGCATTTGTTAATTAAATGCCACAACAATATGATCTTTAACTATCAACAACATCCCAGAGTCCTCAGCGGAGACGAGCAACCCTCGGCGGCTCTCGGCTCAGCTAAAGTGAGGCGGACAGCAGAGGTGCACCACATCCATTTGGGGGCGTCTCAATCGTTAGCGCACAGTGTCAAAAGCGGGTAATATTCTCAGCCACAGAGTTCACCGGGGGGAGCGCCAATCGACGGCGCAGGGAGAGAAAGACCACACACGTGTTTAGATTGAGTTAAACAACGCTGCTCCTCCACATGCTAACAAGAGCAGGATGAGCTCACTCTGTGATAGTAACGGGAAATGAACGGAAGACAGGGAAGTCAGGTAGAGCCATCGAAATATAATTACTGATGAATGTTCCGGTCAAATTTCCCCGGTCTGAGGGGCTTTGTACGTTCCAGTAATTGTATCTCTGTGTGTAAAACCACCACATTTTGCTAAACGTATGAATTTCAATTTTGTAGTTGCAGAAACTTTGGTCGAGTAAACTTTAATTAACGCTTCAGCTATTGTAATCAAGATGATAAATCGTAATCATGAGAAACGATTTCATTACATAAAGAGGGTTTTGTTTTGCAAAATATCACCTCACCCAGTGTGTGCAACAGAATGCCTAATGGCCAGCCTACATTGTAATCTAGCTTTCTAGGTCAGCCCAAACTGAAAAAAGGGAAATTGCATTAACTGAGACATGAACAGCCATTAGCAACAGCTCTGCATTCAGATTAAGGAAGCCAACCACATATAGGCCTATATTATCTCATCTGAATGCTTTAGGAAGAGAGAGTATGGCTACTTTGGCCTTAATGAGGGTGTTTCTGGTCTATTCTTTGTTTGCTGCTCTTCAGTCAAGAGGAAAGTTTTCCAAGGTGATCAGTCAGTACTGAGCGTGCACACGCACACGCACACAGGGCCGATTTGTCACCAGTGTCTGGCTCAGGCGGGAGATAGCTTCTCCATCCGCATGATTTGTGAAACCAGAAGCTGTATTTAGTAGACTCATTTAAAGGCAGTCAGGCACATTGGAGAACTGTGGTGTGTGTGTGTGTGTGTGTGTGTGTGTGTGTGTGTGTGTGTGTGTGTGTGTGTGTGTGTGTGTGTGTGTGTGTGTGTGTGTGTTCTCTTGGTCAAAGCCCTAACACACAGTACTTGGGGTAAAGACTTTAGCTCGAGGGCTTTGTGAAACATGAGCCTTTTTCCTCATTAGAGGTAGCTGTGTTTAACAAAACCTGTTTGACCTTCTGTAAAAACGTTTGTGAACGACGGCGACAAATAAACACGGTCGTTCCACTCGACTTGTGGCAGAAAAGAAACCATAGCAACCGAACTAAACGGAACACATTTAAACAAAACGGTTTACACAGACGCATTGAGAGGGAGACTATAATAACCACACGTCTTCATCTATGTATCACACAGGCGCAGAGAACGTGGTACAAGCTGAAGATCCTGCTATTTAGTACATTTCCAAATGACATAGAAACATGTCCATGTGAATACAGTAAGGAGGAACTGAACTGAACTCGGCCTGAACGCAGTGTTTTTGTGGCCGTATGAAAGCGTTTCTCTGTGTGACGCTAGGCATAGTCCTACGCTGTTGCGTTCTAATGTTGACTGTGGTGAGATATGACAGATTGTATTGAAACATATCCCAATAAGAGACAAAATAATGGTTTGCAGAGCAAAGAGGCTATTTTTCTTGTGATCCGACCTAAAATGGCAAAAATGACTTAAAAACCCAATTAAAAAGACCGTGGCAACGTAAAAGGAAAACAAGTGTTTCTTGTTAAGTTCAGAAAGTACCTTGCCGTTTCATTCTGTTTCTGACCTTTTTTCTTCAGTTTAGAACCTGCTGAACCCGACCCTGGCATCCCGAGTTAAAAAGGTCGCGACTAGTCAGAGACTGTGGTACTCACCCACAGATGTGGCACTTGTACTCTCTCATGCCCAGATGTCTCTTCACGTGGTTCCTGGCGTCGCCCAGCTGGGCGGTGGCAAAGTTGCAGATTTTGCACTTGAACGGCTTCGATCCTGCAGAACAATAAGTGAGGTCAATTTATCCTACTTTATTAATTGGGAAAAAAAAGACACCAATTATTCTAAACTGTATAATAAAAAGGAAAGGAGTGGTTCTAGACGTTGGGGTGACGGTAGAGAAGAGCTATGGAGGCCAGAGGGGGGAAACATTCTTTAATAACATTCAAACAGAAACATCTTTGCACAATTGCAGAGATGGTGACCCTGTGAACCACGGCGTGGTGAATTCTTGATGTTAGTCAGGTTGTTGAACTATATTCTTAACAGCTACTGTGTTATTTTGCTGCCCGAGATTGACTGTAAAACAACCTGAGTCCAGAACAAATAAAGAACACAAGCTCGGACACGTCTTCTCTCTGCTTCGATCTCCTCCTCTCGAATGTTTTCCCCGTCACTCTCTCCCTCTCTCTCTTATCTACTCTTCCTTATTTTGTGTCTGGATGTGTAAATTGGATACCAAAGGTCAGGCAGAATTACGTAAATCAATTCTGTGTGCCCTCACTATACCGTTCCATCATTAGAAGTGCTAATCACTCTGCCTGGCTTTGCAGGGAGGTTTCCTTCTAACTATTCTCATCAATAAATGGGGATGGTGGCGCTGGCGTTTGAGAGAGTGGCACAGTCTCTGCCCGCCATTTGTCTTTTAAGAGCAGCAGAGAGAGAGAGAGAGAGAGAGAGAGAGAGAGAGAGAGAGAGAGAGAGAGAGAGAGAGCTGCTATGGACAGTCAGCACCCATGATGGCTAGACGGGACACCACACCCTAGGCTAATAATCAAACAAGTGATGCAGCATGCCGCGGAACAGTATTGTAGCATTGTAAATATGCCCCAAAATAATGGGCAGTGCTGTTTCAGTTAGCCTAGTTATAACATTTATGCATAAGTCAATTCATGATTGCAACAACAGTGCTATTTTTCCTGCGACTTCGAGTAAGGGCCGTTCATGTGGAATGTTCCGCAGAGACTAGGGCCAGGTTCCATGCAGACAGACTAGAGCAGCAGTTCTCCAGTATGACACACCAATCTGACTGGGAACCTGCTATGATATACTCGCTATGCATTTTTTTTTTAAATAATCCGCTCTCCCAGTGAATATCCCAAGACGCATTGCAATATTTATTTCAGGGGCAGCCGCTGATTTGATTAAGCACTTTGTGTAGATTACTAATTTGTTCATACACGGTTCACTTGCCGCGAGCTGGAAGTACGACATGTTGAATTTTAAACTGGTAACGAAGATTGAAAGGCAAACGCCTGCTAACAAGAACTGCAAACAGGTGAGGGAGGGGCGTTAACACATGAGTGCTGGTGAATCGGGCCCTCTTCATTTAGCCTCGACACACACCCCTATGCTGCGCACCCAAAACAAACACAAAAAGACACAGACGGACACGCACACACACACACACGCGCGCCAAAGCCGAGGTGAAGCAAGAGTGAGGCGCAGAGGGAGATGATCTGGCCAGATGGCTGTGTGAGTTAGTATGAGACATGGCAGAGAAGGATCTGGCCAGATGGCTGTGTGAGTTAGTATGAGACATGGCAGAGAAGGATCTGGCCAGATGGCTGTGTGAGTTAGTATGAGACATGGCAGAGAAGGATCTGGCCAGATGGCTGTGTGAGTGAGTATGAGACATGGCAGAGGAGGATCTGGCCAGATGGCTGTGTGAGTGAGTATGAGACATGGCAGAGGAGGATCTGGCCAGATGGCTGTGTGAGTGAGTATGAGACATGGCAGAGGAGGATCTGGCCAGATGGCTGTGTGAGTGAGTATGAGACATGGCAGAGGAGGATCTGGCCAGATGGCTGTGTGAGTGAGTATGAGACATGGCAGAGAAGGATCTGGCCAGATGGCTGTGTGAGTGAGTATGAGACATGGCAGAGAAGGATCTGGCCAGATGGCTGTGTGAGTGAGTATGAGACATGGCAGAGGAGAGATATGTAGCATCCCTCCCTTCTCACATCTCATCATATTAATACTCCACCACTCCACTTAAACAGCCTCCATGAAACTGAAATTGACCATCAACGCAGTGTCATGTTAAATTAATATTGCCATCCACATAGGGGCAATGTGGCTCCCTCACATCCCAGATGAGACGGGTAATGACTAATTCATTTCCTTGAGAAACTCTCCCGCAATGTTTAACCCTCTTTCTCCATCGCTCATTCTCACCCCTTACATATCTAAAGACTTCCTTGTTAGCCTAATTTTGAGAATGTTAAAGGGATACTTCGGGATTTTGGCAATGGCAGCAAATACCTATCCAGTCATTGCGTTAACGCTAGTTAGCATTAGCTTGCAAAACGACCTCTAACTTCCTTCATACTGGACACAGATACATAAAAATGGTATCCACACATTCATCTGACTCTGAGGAAGTAGATGAAGTTGATCCCTAAATACCCCTTTAAAAACAAAAAACCCTTTTTAAAACATATTTAAAAAGGGACATATGTTGAATATTCAATAACAAATATTGTGGGGGCATAATATCCATGTCTTACCACCCCAGGATAAACTGTTTTATCAAGAGAGGCCCTATCAGACATTATACAGCCAGACCAACAGAGACAAACCAAGCTCATGTAACTATTTTTTTTTACACCTTCAGAAACTCATTGGGTGTGTCAGTGTGTGTGTGTGTGTGTGTGTGTGTGTGTGTTAGAGAGAAAGAGTGTGTGTGTGCATGTTGGGCAAGTGTGTGGTGAGTATGTGTGTGTACCCATTACTCCAACCCACCCCAGGCCTGAGAAGGTCAGACAGCTCTCTCAAGTGAAAAAGTGACCAATTTAGCTCAAAATGCAAATCCAGATGCATCCTCATTGGCAAAAAGTATTTTTTTTCAGGGGACAAATTGACAAATATGCGTGCAGCCTCCTACCATCTCCTGATTTCACAAATTAATCAAGTAAATAAAACCTTGGTTTAATTAAATCGATCTAGACGTGCTCCCAGTCCAAACACTGGCAGACCCCACAGTCCTGCTCCACAGTACAGGAAGACGAGCACACGATAAATGAGCACGTACAAAGGGAGAATAACTCAATGTAATGAGGGAACTTAGCAATAATAATAACTAGCATAAGCTGTCAAAATGCTTAGAAATTGAATTGGTGCATTCTACAAATAAGAGACACAAAATGAAAAAAAAATATTTTCAAAAATAAGGAAAAGCAATCTCGTAAATAAAGAGATAATTCAATCGAAAAAAAAAACAACCTCCAAATGTGCCCTTGACTTTGATAAACACATCTTTTTACAGTGTCACTGTTTTCATTTGCTTAAGTAACACTTTTCCTCAGCTGGACCCAGAGTAATGGCGTTGTTTAATAGGCAACATGAAACACTGTAGTAGGCTCATATTACAGATTCAACAAATATCACACAAAGGACACATCAAAATGTTGATCATTTGGCCTCAATCTGGTCTTACTGTACAGTATAATGTATGCGTGAGTCTCCCCATACCACGTAACCACAAAGTGTGGTTGAGCCACAGAGACATGAGGGGAATGCCAAAGTAAAGACAGTTAGTTGCTCTGCATTCATCCTTTTATTTTTCTAAACGGTTCAAACGACAAAACAGACCATATGCTAACCTGAACCAGTTTGCAATGGTGAGACGATGGTGACTCTTCTCCCATTTTAGAAGAAGTTGAGAGGTGATCACAGACGGAAGAAGTCCTAATCATGTAGTCTCAGTGATTGGTGAGGGCACACACTTAGAGAAAGCATCAGTAGCCTGAGTATATGAGTATTCTGACCCACATAACCGGACTACCATAGTGCATCGTGGCAGCACTCTCATTGACTCGACTACTGGCAACCTCTCCGTCAACTCTCCGAGACGGTCCACACATCTTAACACTCCTCGGCCATTAGTCAGTCACTCCACACACACACACACACACACACACACACACACAGAGACAGACACACACACACAACCTCAGACACACACACACACACAGACACACAATACACCCAGAAAGACCATAGAGCTCTGTCTGTACTCCAATTAAAGTCCCATTAAAGTTTGGGCTGAAAGGAGGACGGACCGCAGGAACCAGAGAAGGGCATTTATTGATGGCGCCCTCACTTCTCATTCCTACATTAAGTTGATTTTAAAAGCAATTAATACACATGGTCAAGGAAGAGTAATGGAGCGCCCTCTGTTCTTAACCCGCCGGGACGTTCCCCAGTCATAGACCTGACCAGCCGAACCCTGATTTGCATTATAAATGACAAGATAAATCTTAATGGATTGAGGATAATCAGCTCGCCATGACGGCTGACACATACACACACAAGTTACACATACAAACACGCACGCACGCGCGCACACACAAGGGAAATTAAACGCTTTGAATACGCCTGCATTGATTATTTTAAATTATTAGCCCACCTCTCTTTGGGTCTCCAATGCTTTTAGCCTAAGCTTGAACACATTTACAGAGACTTAATGACTATAATTACAACTGAGTCTTGGTAATGGACACATCAATTATGAGTCGCGCATGTCTTTGACCAGGCGATGCACAGGGAATCCCAATCCGTGGTCCATTAGCGTCTCTCCTCCTGAAGCTCAATCTTTACCTTCTCCTCTCCTCCAATGCATGGCCTAAGCTCACACCACTACACGAACCACGTCTTTACATTCTCCTCTGATACCTGGCCTAACCCCTGGAACCGCTAAATATGCTAGACTACGTTATCTCAAAACCTGATGTCCACATGTAATGATTGGTAAATTCGAAGTGGTGCATACGATGCATAATAACACCTATGAATATTACCGACGCAGCTATCTATGAACGAAGTATGTATCATTATGTATCATTAAAAGAAACTATAGAAGTGAAGGTTTTCAAATAAGTGTTTTTGGGAGACAACGTACCTGTGTGTGTGCGGACGTGCGCCAGGAAGGCCATGGAGTTGCTGCTCTTGCAAACCTTTCCGCAGTGCTTGCACACACTGCCCTGGTTCTCCTCGCGCTCCCGGTTGATCTGCTCCGTGTCCTCCAGGACGTACTTGTTGACCTCGCGCAGCAGCTCCTCGTGCTTCTCCTTGATGTGCACGAACAGCTCCTGCTCCGTCTCGAACGGGTCCGTGCACTTAACGCACTTGAAGGTGGCGCCGCCCTCCGGAAGCTCCTCGATGCTGGCCTGCTCGTTGCGCAGGTGGGCGGCGCTGGTCAGGTGCTGGTGCAGGTTGCTCTCAGTGTAGAAGGACTTGCCGCACAGCATGCAATGGAAGTGCTTCTCCTTGGACGGGTGCTTCATGGATATGTGCACGTTGAGGCCACTCATGCCGTCCGCCACGAAGCCGCAGTCCTCGCAGCGGATGCGGGGGTTGGGAGTTAACCCCCTGGACAGACCTGAGGCCCCTACAGTTTTGGTTCTTTTGATTTTCAGAAAACTGCTTGCCCCGACCAGGCCACTTACAGCCAGGCCAGATTGGCCCTCAACAGAGTGAGCCATGCGTTCTTCATGCAGAGCCAGCTCAGCTTCGGTCAAGGACTTGAGAGGTACGATGCAAGCGTCAAACGGCAGCGCCCTGGTGAGATGTTTCTCTGCGGAAGAGGGTTTCTCATCAGCCATCTCAATGTCGTCGTCTGAACAGACTAGCTCTGGCTCCGTCTCGGGCCCTTTCTTCTGGCCTTCCTCAGGCGGTGTTTCTGCTGGTGCTTCCTGAGGCTCAACCGTACCTGGTGCTTCGTTGCTGGTTTGTGTGTTTTCCTCAACATCAATGTCACTATCTTCCACTATTGGGGCTGGATGCTCGTTGCTCAAAACGTCAGAAGTCTGTGTGGGGTTAGTGGTAATATGTTCTGTGTCTGTGGGTTGGTCGCTATCAGTGATAGGGGGCTGGTCTGTGTCGGTGATAGGGGGCTGGTCTGTGTCTGTGATGTTGGGCTGGTCTGGATCAGTGATGTTAGGTTGGTCTGTGTCTGTGGGTTGGTCTGTATCGGTGATAGGGGGCTGGTCTGTGTCTGTGATGTTGGGCTGGTCTGTATCAGTGATGTTGGGTTGGTCTGTGTCTGTGGGTTGGTCTGTATCGGTGATAGGGGGCTGGTCTGTGTCTGTGATGTTGGGCTGGTCTGGATCAGTGATGTTGGGTTGGTCTGTGTCTGTGGGTTGCTCTGTATCGGTGATAGGGGGCTGGTCTGTGATGTTGGGCTGGTCTGTATCAGTGATGTTGGGTTGGTCTGTGTCTGTGGGTTGGTCTGTATCGGTGATAGGGGGCTGGTCTGTGTCTGTGATGTTGGGCTGGTCTGTATCAGTGATGTTGGGCTGGTCTGTGTCCGTGGGTTGGACTGTATCTGTGTCTGTGGGCTGGTCTGTGTCTATAATGTTAGGCTGGTCTGTAGTTGTGTCTGTGGGCTGCTCTATGTCTGTGTCAGGGGCCACTGAGGGAGAGGGATCCTCAGTGTGAACATTGTTGGCAGCATCAGTGTCAGCTCTGCTCCCCAGTTCCATGGCCTCCTCCTCCTCCTCTTCCTCCAGGTCTTTTGCCACAAAGCTCTCCAGGTTCTCTAGGTAGACCTCACTCTTCTGCTTATGCTTCTCCGTGGAGGCGTGGCGAGACATCTCACGTCGCGTGACCGCGTAGTAGCTACACGCCAGGCACACAAACTCAAAGTCCCGGGTGTGTCTCCTCTTAATGTGGAGGTCAAGGGAGGGAATCGAATGAGCTACGAAGTTGCAATGGCTGCAGGAATTGACCAAGTCGTACTTGCTCTTTTTCGGACTTCTCACTTGTGCTTTGTCATCGTCTTGCGACAGCTCCCCTGCTTCGTCTGTGGCCCCCTCCTCTCTTTTGGACCCTGCTCTGACTGGACTATTCTGATGTATAGCCTCACCCTCGCTTGCCTGAGAACCTGACTCTGTACTCATGACCTGCACTGACGTATCAAGGTCCACTTGGCCATCACTGCTAGCATCCTCCATGCGTTTAAGGTGCTTCTTTGTGATACAGTGTCGGTCCATGTCGCCTTTCGTCACACAGTTGTAAGAACAAAGCCTGCAGGTGTAACTGTACTGCCGACTGTGCTTACGACGAATATGCACGTTTAGATTGGTGCTATTGGAGGCGAGGAGGCCACAGTATTCACATGTAGTTGTAGCAGGCCCCTTTGGCCTGCCTCTCCTCCTCTTGGGGGGGCTTCTCTCGTCCATGTGCTCTTCCATGTTCTCCAACGCGGCTTTCGCAGCCTCAACAGCTTCCTCATTAACATCAGGGTGCAGCTCTCCGTCATGCCCAATGACCCCTACTGCCACGTCATCTGTCAGCATGTCGTCACCGACCGAATCTATGCTCACCTTCTCAACGCACTCCTCAAAGGAGGACCCTGCGTTTTTCTCCTCAGCCACACGCTGGTGGCTCTCCGAGGACACATGAGTGTCCATCCACTCGGATGTAGCGGCGTAGTAGTGGCAGACGTTACAGAGGAAACGATGCTCACCATGGTGCTTTAGGCGAGCGTGGCTCTCCAGCAAAGCAGAGTTGCTGACCCTGAATTCGCAGCTCCCGCACTGCAGCTGGAACCTGGCACCGAGCACACGCTTGGACGCCCGTGTCTGAGTCGTCCTGGAGGCAAAGTTTTTAGCCTGTTCGGCTGTCTTCTCGTCCTTGGGTGACGAGAGGCCAGAGGATTCCCTGTTTTCTGCGACTCGTTTGTTGTGCTTGTTACTAAGACAGTGCTTTTCGTAGTCGCACTTTGCCACACAGGCGTACAAGCAGAATTCACAGAAGTAATTCATCTCTTTGGTGTGACGTCTCTGGATGTGTTTATCTAGGCTGGGCTTGTCCCTAAACTCGTGACCACAGTAGCTGCAAGCATGTATAGTCTTGGGCTTGGGGCCCCGTTTGCCTACTGCCTTCTTACTACCTTCTTGCTCCTCCTCTGCAATCTCCTCTGTAGCTATTGTAGTCACCTTCCCATCAAAAATATCTCTCCCTGTCCCTTGTTTGTCAGCAATTTCCTGTTTGGCTATTATTGTAGTCATCTCTCCCTCAGAAACACCTGCCTCTGTGCCCTGGCTCTGACTCTCTGTGGCATCCTGCGGTCTCCCACTGCTGCTCACTTTCTCCTCTGTGTCTCCACCCATCTTCTCTTTTGAACTCTGTGCGGTTGCTCCGGTTGTGGAGTCATCTATTTCAACTAGTACCTCAGCTGAGCTCACACCCCTGGTCTTTCCTCTACCCGTGTGCTTTCTCTTGGAGTGAATCTTCAAGGCAGTTGGAGTTTTGGCCACAAAGCCACAGATGGGACAGGTACAGCCGTAACCTGTCTCCGGGGTAACGTTCACCTCAGCCCGAGGGGACTGGTCTGACTCCTTCCCATCAGCCACCTCACCACTGGTGTCCTCCTCAATCTCTCCTGTGCTGTCAGCTGTGACATCATCAGGCCTGGGCCTCTTTGCTGGGGAAGGATTTCCTCCACTCTCCATTTCCTCTGTGTCCCCACTTCCTGTGTCCCCATGATGAGGCACCTCGTCCTCATTCATCTCTTTCCCTGACCTTAATTCTCTGTCCATGTCTGACACCTCCTGATGCCTTTACATGAGAAGAGGAAATTGGACTCTGTTCCAGCAATCAATTAAGTTATGATGCTGTTCCTGTAAAAGAACATTTAAGATGGTTAATCCTCATATAATTGACTGTGAAATTAGCTGAACAATATAAATATAACATAACAATCTGGTGTTTCCTATAACAAAACTGTTTTTCAAATGGTATTGAAGGAGTAGGCTACTCAGAGATCATTCTGCATGTTCAAAAATGAAGTCGGCCAAATGTAGCTATCGGTCGCCATCTAGTGCTTTTAGAATGAAACTGTTCAATGATAAGGTAGTTGATGTTGGATATTTGCATGTGATCAAATGAATAGACCTAGATCAAAATAAGCTAAAAACCAGAGAAAGGCAGTGAGTGGTCAGTAGCAGTAGCGGATTTAGGTAAAAAAATTGGAATTAACTTCAAAGATACCTAATTTATAAACATTTACAGTAGACTTTGTACAGCTGATGGTTGACACAGACGAGTATCTAAACCGGCTTAGATATTTCACTCTCCCTTCTTGTGACCTATCTACAGTAGTTTACATCTAGGCACCATCTCTCTGGATGGGGTCCCAATCGCTTTGGAGACTTTTGGTCAAAATCTCATTGCTATGCTATATCTTTTTCAATCTGATGCCAAAAATATAATTCCCAATTACATGGGACTTTGCCCCACCTTGACATTACAAGAACTCATTTTTGTTCCCCATAAAATTTTATGACTACTCTCCTCAAACTTTTAGATACTATGTCAAATTAATTATATGCGGGTCAAGTTTGCTTTAAATGTAGACAATGATTTATTTTAAAAAATCTCAATTAACTAAACCTGACCTGAACCTCTTCCTACCTGTTCCAGTAGCCAGTCTAGCCACCCTCTCACATGCCTTGCCAGGACATGTCTTCAAAGTATTGATTTATCTCAAGATAGTGTCCAAATTGATGACAGGTTATAAAATATAAGGGCATTTCTCAGATTAAGGGCCAAATTGGGTTGCTGCAATTTTGAAAATTAAAATTCAAAATTTGACTAATTGGCATACATAAAATTTCAGTCCTTAAGTCAGGAGCGATGTTATGAACTTGGTTGAGACCATAAGATAAGGGAATTTATGATTTTTTTTTGCCATTTTCTTAACTATGTCAAGTAAATGTATCATTACCATCACATCATCGAATATATGTAAAAAATTAAACTTAAATGATAAATCAGTGCTTTTAAAACATTTTGTGGTTTCACATGGAATCTATTTTATCTTGAACTTAATGGGATTGTTTTCTGATTCATCAATCCCTGGCTTGGAATATAAGCTTATTTTAAGTGAATGCCATATATCAAAACTTTTTAATACAGTGATCATTTAGACTGTCCAACATTGTCAGAAATATATAATTGTAGGATGTTTTTGTAATTTATACATAATTTATTGGCATAAATATGTATGGTGATGGTGATGACATTGCAGTTCTGGTAATGACAGTTTGTTGCGGTGATGACAAATCACTGATCATAACCTATTGTAATTTAAGAGCCTAAGTGACTTCAGACCAACAAAAAAAACACCAGCTAGTAATCTGTTTAAACATCAAAACATAGTTTAATCTGATTATGGAAGACCAAACATGAACTGTGTTCCTTGTGAACAGGATTGGTTCAGTATAATTATAGTCTAAACAGACTATTTAATCATTTCATAGCCATGTTGAATAAAAAAAACAGGAAACAGGAGGGCAGTTAAGAACAGGTAAAACGCTGAAATAAGTCATATTACGTATCCCAAACAACTAGAATCTAATCTGACAGTTTACTTAAACTTTTTGTTCAACAATTGCTTAAAAAATTGAACACCATAAACATGTCATTGATACCAAATCTTCCACAAAACAGACAAAAACTCGTCAAACTTCCATCCTCTCATCCATCATGGACGATACTTTATTCCAGACAGAGACATCAAGCATCATATGCCTCTTGGTGACTGGTTTTGGCTCTGGCATGAGCCCCAGGAAATCTTCATGCCTGTACCACAGGATGTACCACAGGATGTCGTCTTCTCACTCTGCAGATACTGTGCATATTTGTCAGGATTATCTTTTAGATGTTTTCTGTATGATTTGGACCTTTTGAGCAGCTGCTTTTGGAGCCATGTCACACCTAAATACAACAATTATAATGAATTAATTTAACAAATGCATTACTTCATTTAAAATATAGTGACTTTTGATTAGTAAATGTAAATTAATTCATTTCAGATAACGTATTCAACATAAATTATTTAAAGAACAGTATGTTTAATGTATCTGCCGTCATCACCACCACAACCTGTCATTACCAGCACAAGCTGTAATGTGCTGGTAATGACTGTGCTGTAATGACATTTTTGTCAAAAAACTAGCCTTACTAGCAAAGATGATGACTAAGCTAGAGTAGCTAGCTTTCTACATGTAATGTACACCATTTTAACTATTAAAGTGATAAAAATAATCAAAAAATGTTTAAAAATACAGAAATACAACACATATGGTAATGACGCATAATAAGTGTACATGCCCAACACAAAGAATAAAGAGTAGATTTACTTACTTTTCTGGACATCAAGGCATCAGTCTTGCAGCTTGAAATCCATGTGCTCCACTATGCTATTGGGTTAACATGGCTACCAAATAAACTTTTGATAAAAAACACTAGGAAAGTGCCTTTATGCAGAGCGTGTTGGTAATGACGGCTAAACCATGGGACAGGTAGAAATTAAGCAAAATAAAGTACAAAATGCATATATGTGCT
This sequence comes from Thymallus thymallus, assembly GCA_023634145.1. Lineage (NCBI taxonomy): Eukaryota > Metazoa > Chordata > Actinopteri > Salmoniformes > Salmonidae > Thymallus > Thymallus thymallus. The sequence continues at coordinate 30,102,447 of CM042416.1, read as the reverse complement.
TAATCTGTGCATGTAGTTTATTAGTTCAGGTAACATTTAATTCATATGCATATTTTTTTAATTAATTTGTGATAAATAATGTTTGAGATATGGCACGACATGTGAAAACTCTGGAGGAGGACAACACCAAAACACAGATATTGTACCACAAAACACCAATAAAATGTGTTAAAATCATTAGTAAGAGCAGCCATGAAAAAATCTAGGCTTGTTTTTGTTTATACTAATTGGTGGTGCTAAAATTCAATAGATTTAATTCGTTTATAATAGAATTACACCCTGTGGACAGAAATAGGCCCGAATTCTGGGAAATACCCATAAACGCAACATGCAACAATTTCAAAGATTTTGCTGAGCTACAGTTCATATAAGGATATAAGTAAAGTGAAATAAACTCATTAGGCCCTAATCTATGGATTTCACATGACTGGGCAGGGGCGCAGCCATGGGTGGGCCTGGGAGGGCATATGCACACCAACTTGGGAGCCAGACCAACCCATTGGGGAGCCAGGCCCAGCCAATGAGAATTAGTTTTCCCCCACAAGAGCTATATTACAGACAGAAATACTCCTCTGCACCCACCCGGCAACAGCTCTGGTGAACATTCCTGCGGTCAGCATACCAATTGCACGCTCCCTCAAAACTAGATACATCTGTGGCATTGTGTTGTGACAAAACTGCTCATTTTAGTAGCCTTTTATTGTCCCCGGCACAAGGTGCACCTATGTAATGATCATGCTGTTTAATCAGCTTCTTGATATGCCACACCTGTCAGGTGGATGGATTATCTTGAGAAATGATCAAATGCTCACTAACAGGGATGTAAATACATTTGTGCACAATATTTGAGAGAAATAAGCTTTTTGTGGGTATGGAACATTTCTGGGATCTTTTATTTCAGCTCATGAAACATGGGACCAGCACTTTACATGTTGCGTTTATATTGTTGTTCAGTGTAATTAAAGAGTTGGGGGTCAGGTAGTTAATGGAGTGAGAAAATACAGTATATGTGATGAAAGTAAAATAATGAATAAGGGCATGTTTTATCAGTCAGTCAGGGAGTACAATTATCTGACTAACTGTTTATTACTTGACAGCCAACCAGGTACATTTTAAAATATTCCACGAATTCAAAGTTTATTTTCCTGCTGAAGACTAGTTATTCAGTCCCTGTCTCCGCGTTGCCATGGACGAGGCGGAGTGTTAAGCAGACCTAGGCTCTTGCAAATGGGGTAGTCCAGCTTGCCGACCTAGTAGCTCCTTACCTAACTAGCTTAGCATTAGCTAGCGTTAGCCAGTTTACAGTCACGCGATTCTAGTTAGCTAGCATGGTTGGTCCGGTGGTTATGCATGTACGAGATAGTGAAGGTCAACGTCCTGAATATAAATTGGCAGCAAAATGACTTAACTTAAAGCTAATTTGACGAGACGGCTGATCGGATACCAATGCCATAGCGCTGCCAAAAGCAGCTAACGACGTAAAGGTTAGGTACGGCGCGCGGCAAAACTTCTCAAATTAAGAGTCATCATTCCAAACGTATTTATTCAAATTTGAGAACAAGGGTATCAAGTAATATTCGACTTTTGGGAAATTAACGTCAATGTCGGTTTGGGTCTAGCTATTTAATTCTGACTAGTTACTATTTGTAGCAACCATCGTTTTGATTTGTTCAAAAATAATAATGAAACTAGAGAAGAGCCAGTAATTTGAGTTACGTGAAGCTAGTCCTATCAGATAACAGTATTTTCACTGTCGTCCAATGAGAGCGGCACAGAGGCGGGACTTGTTTGCTCCTCAGCTCTGAAAACGACGGCAGCACAGAGGCCCAAAAAGGAAGCTAATGTCGACCTTTGAAATACTGGTGTTTAAAAGCTAAACACTTGCTGTACATAAATTATAAATATCGATAATGCTTTAGGAATTACATACCCGTATTTAAGTAATCAATATGGTGGTAGTTTTAACAGCTTACCTACAATTTCCTCAGTATTCTCAATGTCCGCGCTTTTCCCCCTTGGTCACAAGTGGCGTACCGTAGCACGTACCATACGTCATTCCAGCAAGCTGATGCCGTGTTCTTAAAGTTCCTTCCTATGCCAGTCGGAACTAGGAAACTCAGACATTTCTGACTTTGTGATTCTTTGAACGCAGCACGTGTATAACTACAACCACAGATATAACACGGAGAACATATTTGCTACAACCAGTTAGTTTCGACTAACACAGAAACGGACGGTATTAGGGTGGGTACGTCCCAAGAATCACAGATAGCACTGACCAAGATACAAAACAACTGGGATCTCGAAAAATCTGCCCCCAAAGACATGATAGCCTGGGTGAATTTTTGTGCATTTTTATTAGGATCCCCATCAGTTAACGCCTTAACGTTAGCTAATCTTACTGGGGTCCAACGCCAATAAATAAGACATGACAAACAATTACAAATGAAGACTACTAACATCTAACAAGTAAACAATACAGACAATTAAAATACCTGTCAGGTAACACATTTAACATTCAGTTGATGCTTTATATTTCCTGACCAGTCATACGGTCTTTCGCATTAGATGTTCTTAAATTTTTTCTTCAAGGTAGATTTACTTTTTACCCGAGAAATATGGATTTGTAAAGAGTTCCATTCAGCTATGGCTCTATATAAAACTGTAGATTAAATGTGATTTGTCCCAGGCTTGGGTTGTATTAGATGCCCTGAATTTACCTGTCTGGTTTGGTGGGTATGTGTGTTGCTAGTATATGCTAAATGGTCTGGAAAAATATAACATTCCTAAAGAAACTCAGAAGACTGGATAGTAATTTGTTTTCAACTTGAAGCCATAAGAGAATCTGATGCATTTGGATAATATTCATACGGATAGAGCAATGAAGAGCTAATCTGGCAGCCCTGTTTTGAGCCATTTGGAGCTGTTTTATGTCTTTCATTGCTGCAGATGACCGTATAACTGGACAGTACTCTAAGTGTGACCGTAGCAGGGATTGAATCACCTGATTCGGAGTGCTAGATGTTACATACTCTGAACATTTTCTTGTAACAGCAATTCCCTTACCCATCTTAACAACAATATTATCTGTGTTCTGACCATGATAAAGCTGCGTCCAACAAGACGCCTAGTAGCCATTCTTAGTTCACTACTCAGTACAAATGTCAGCTAATTAAATTAAATGCACTATACATTGTAGAGTCATCAGCATACATTACCACTCTGGCTATCAGTAAAGATAGAGAAGAGAAGTGGGCCTTGGCAGCTTCCTTGAGGAACACCACAGTGTATATCTTTACTGTTTGAAAAGCTACCATTAAATGACACTTTTTGCCTTCTGGATAAATAGCTTTCCATCCAACATTTGAGTTTACCTAGTAACAGTTTATGATCAATTACATTAAAAGCAGCACTGAAATTTAGCAACACTGCACCAACTAACTTCCTGTCATCCATACTCTTTAACCAATCATCTGTCATTTGTGCTAAGGCTGTACTCGTAGAATGCCCTTCTTTGTATGCATGCTGGAAATCCGTTATCAGACCATTACATGAGAAATAATCCTTGATTTGTACAGATAATTTTTTTTCCAATAATTTACTTAATACAGGAAGCAAGCTTATAGGATGACTATTAGGACCAGTGAATGCAGATTTTATTATCCTTAGGTAGTGGAATAACCTTTAACTTCATCATCAATCCATGGGGCACCGTTTGACCTCACGGTGCATTTTCTTAAAGGGGCATGCTTATCAGCTATACTCATAAATAATTTCCTAAACAAATTTAGTGACTTTTCAGGATCATCCTTACTACACATGTCTAACCATTGCACATTCTTAATCTCATCCACAAATGAGTCCTGATTGAGCCCCCTGTAGGTCCTTCGGTAGATTGCCTTAGGGCCAGCCTTTGGTATTTTAGTTTTCCTAGTGATACAGCTTGTTCAGCCATGTTAGTGAAAATGTGAAGTTGATGATGTGATACCGGACCTATTAGTGAACATTCTGGTTGGTAACGTCATAACTTGGGTCAGGTTACATACATTGGCAACAGAAATACGTTTCTTTCTCATTGGACAGTTGGTGTTAAAAATATATATATATATTCATATTCATACATTTTGCACTACATTTTGCACTCTGTATATAGATTCTCTATTGTGTTTTTGACTGTTTGTTTAATGTGTAACTCTGTGTTTTTTGTCGCACTGCTTTGCTTTGTCTTGGCCAGGTCGCAGTTGTAAATGAGAACTTGTTCTCAACTGACCTACCTGGTTAAATAAAGGTGAAATAAAAAAAATAAAAAAAAATATCTCCCCCCAAAAAAATATTTCCATATTTTAATCAGATACCTTATCCAACATTTTGCAAATTACATCAACATATTTCACATCAGCACTAGGTGGCCTATAGCAGCAACCAACTAGTATATGTGTACGTATAGGGTGAAATATGGAGGCTGATTACCAGGCATTCACTTGTAGGTCTACATTCTTACACATTATTGCAGATGATATAAATGAGATGGCAGAAAGAAAACTAGCCTACTTTTTAGACAATTGAGATGCTCAACGAAAGGTATCAAATGATCACAACTGCGATCAGGGGCTCGGTTCCAGCAAGGGAGAAAGGCCGAATCACAACCTCGTAGTGAGTAGATATGGGATGCAAGATGATTTGTAGATCAGTGGTTCTGCAGTTGATCTCAAACATGTCCTATTTCTCACTGTAATTCACTTTCAACCAAATACCTTTTTTTTTTTTTGCACTGTCCCTGTATTCCTATTTCATTGGCTAATACAGCCCACAAGTGAAAGCATCACTCCAGGCAGACACACAACGTGTCAATTAACATTGGTCAGTGATTAATCACTGGAGCCATGTGACATCCCCTGTTCGTTAGTGAAGTTTGGAAATTGATTATTGCATGTGCCTTAATTGTCAGGTCAGGAGGTGATAAATGATACCCCGTGCATTGAGTACACTGTTTACTTTCCCAGTAATTTTCCTTCATTCATCACAGTCAAAATTATATGACATGGATGGTTAGGAACGGAGCCCCCATCTCCGATTTTTCATTAGGTTCATTAGTCATTTGTACCCGGCTGTCTTTACTAAGAGAGGAGGGGTTGGCTATGTTGGATCCTGACTGAAACTCTGCCCGTCTTCCTTGTATGATGCTTCGTCATCATCAATAAATTGATTTTACGCAACAAACCCAAATTTGCTCTTTGGTCCTTTGATTAGTTATCTCAAAGAAGCATGATGCAATTGCAAATGGTTATTGATTTTTAACAACGACGGCTTGGTATACATTTTGATGTAACCCCATTGCAAATAAACAAATAAAAACACTGCTTGAAAGGCTGACCACACATCTCCTAGAAGAACACTAGAGGGTGCTAAAGTGTTGTTCCCACGGTTAGTAATACACGTAATAACACCGGAACCCATAATACCTGCATTTACTGTAGTTATTTCACTGGATTAGATACAGTATGAACGGTGTGCAGTACTGCTACCAGTATATCCCACTCTATGAAAAGGATCAAATGTGTAATCCTCTGGAAATACTCAAAAATAGTGAGTAACATCTAATGTGATTGTGTTACTTCTATATAACATGCACGTGTCTCGTTTATTTCTCATTCCTTTGTACGGAAGGGGAGGGGCTTCCAGATTTGTACCTCCAACATAGACTTTTAAACAGTAGGTTGCTTTACTGTAACATAAAATAACTATTACAGACTGGCATATTTCTATTAATCCATAAGGTTGTTTGAATCCATGAACCATAACCTTATTTTTCATTAGGGCGCTCTGTATATAAATGTAACAACATACTTTATGCAATGCCGTGAAAATCCAGTCATAAACTATGCTTTTATGAGTTCCTTGTTGCTACTGTCTTGCCCTAGACACCACTACCTTGTAGGTTATTACAGTTCAGCATCCTGGTGAGGTCAAAGAGGAAGGTCTCTCCTTGGCCTTGAATTCTGCTTTCACGACAGTCGTTTTGAATTGTAGACAATACAATAAGAGATATAGGTGGCTTCTGGGTGCTGACACCAAGTGGCACAAATTCACTTCAGCCTGAAAAGTATAGACGATTGGTCTGATGAAATGTGCTTTTCACAAGGGTCACTCAACTTCAGCAAGAGATTAGAAAACAGATAAAATGGTGGCGACATTATAAACTACAGCAAACTCTTGAGGAATTGAAACAAATATTTGTATTTTCCCATAAAACTGAAATAATAGTGAAAATAAGAAGCAGCAAAAAAAGAGCAGTCATCCAATCAGTAAAGCAATGAAAATCACAAGCGTTATGATATATGAATAGATATACTGACACCGCCTAGTACACATACCTACATGTACAAATTACCTAGATTAACCTGTACACCCGCACATTGACTCGGTACCGGTACCCCCGCACATTAACTCGGTACCGGTACCCCCGCACATTGACTCGGTACCCCCCTCACATTGACACGGTACCGGTACCCCCGCACATGTACACGGTACCGGTACCCCCTCACATTGACATGGTACCGGTACCCCCTCACATGTACACGGTACCGGTACCCCCGCACATTGACTCGGTACCCCCCTCACATTGACATGGTACCAGTACCCCCCTCACATTGACTCGGTACCGGTACCCCCTCACATTGACTCGGTACCCCCTGTATATAGCTTAATTATTGTTATTTTATTGTGTTACTTTTTTATTTTTTCATATATTTTTTACTTTAGTTTATTTACTAAATATTTTCTTAACACTATTTTCTTAAAACTGCATTGTTGGTTAAGGGCTTGAAGGTAAGCATTTCATGGTAAGGTCTACACCTGTTGCCCATATGAACCTTTGTGACATTTGTGACAAGGCCAATAAGAGTTGTGTCCGTCACACACAGAGTCAGACAGGACGGTATATCCCACTCTAGAGTTCAACGACCCCTGGTAGCAAATGCAATGGAAATAATCTGTTAAATTTTATTGTGTTATCCTTGATGATTTTCTTAAATCGTATGTGGAGGCGTCACCAGCTGGAGCGCCCTTATGTATGTATTTTACAAATTGTCGAATACGTTCAATCAATCAATCAATCAAACAACACAGTATAACCAGTGTTACATGCTGAAAGTAGAGGGATCAGACATTGGCTGGGGTGTATTAAAAGCAGTGTGAAAGCAATAAAGCATGTCAACAACTGTTGCAAGGACATTCTTCAGGTGACAGCGATGGCCATTGCGTCATACATCTCAGAGTAAATGTAGCACTTTATGGGTCTTGTTCTCCGGAACGAAGGGCAGTGTTTTATTTTTACTATCTCAGTGGTGATAAGCGCCTTTCCTCTGTGCCCGTCTCTGACTGCTCCTCAACTCAATAAACTGTCACAATGCGTAGTCATGGGACGACAGACGGAGCGTTCGTGTAGAGACATTCCTTTTATTATAGAGTTCTCACAACTAATTACTTATACTTGCAAAAACAAACAAAGAAGGAGAGGAAAGCAATGTGACTTATGTGCGGCAACAACTGTATACAAACACGAACAATGATCCACACACAGGTGGATGTGTGGGGCACCTAAATACAATCCCCAATCAGAGACTACCCTATACAGCTGTCTCTGATTGAGGATCATTTACCTCCCCATGTAGGGATGTGAGGGTTTGGATGTGGTCCTCTCACTCCCCAGTCAAACCCTCACAGTACCCCCTCCCCCCTAAGGTGCGGGCTCCCGACCGCAAATGTTCCCCCCTCTCCAAAAAAAATACACAAAACCAAGGGGGAAAGGGCGGAGTACTGGGGCGGTTGATGGTGGAGGCACCGGCCCCGGCTTCAGGCGTGACGCAGGCAGTGAAGGCAGCTCCCTTCCTGCCTCCCCGTTGCACGCCCAGTCCGGTCAGGACCCCGGCGCGATGATTCCCGCCTCAGTACTCCCGCGATGCACCAAGTCCTGTCTGGACCCTGGTGTGGGAGCAGGGTAGACGACCGGACACGGATTGGGCTCCGGTGGAGCGGACTGCTCTGGCACTGGAGCGAAGCAGACGACCGGACCCGGACCAGGCACCGGTGGAGCAGACTGCTCTGGCACTGGAGTGGAGCAGACGTCCGGACCCGGATTGGGCTCCGGTGGAGCAGACTACTCCGGCACTGGAGCGGAGCAGATGGCTGGATCTGGACCGGGCACCGGTGGAGCGGACTGCTCTGGCACTGGAGCGAAGCAGACGACCGGACCCGGATTGGGCTCCGGTGGAGCAGACTGCTCTGGCACTGGAGCGGAGCAGACGTCCGGACCCAGATTGGGCTCCGGTGGAGCGGACTGCTCCGGCACTGGAGCGGAGCAGATGGCCGGATCTGGACTGGGCACCGGTGGAGCGGGCTGCTCTGTCATTGGAGTGGAGCAGACAACCGGACCTGGACTAGGCACCGGTGTAGTGGACTGCCCTGACACTGGAGTGGAGCTGATGAACGGTCCCGTGTGCCATCCCCTCCTCTGAGCAGGGCTGGCTGATTGGGCACCGGCACGCTAAGGAGCTCCTGCTCCACGCCTTGCCCACCCTGGACACCGACGCAGAGAAGGGTTCCAGCCACAGATCTCTGCTGGCTTCTGGAGGTTCCAGACTGTAGGCCGTCGTTGGAGGCTCTGGGCTGTGGAACTTCGCTGGAGGTCCCGGGCTGCGGACCTTCGCTGTAGGCTCCGGACTGCGGACCTTCGCTGGAGGTTCCGGGCTGCGGACCTTAGCTGGTTCAGAAGCCCGCTCCCGTATATCCATCAGCTTAGTCACGAGAGCATATCGGCACTCAAAGTCCTCCTCCTCTTCTATTTGTTGAATGAGCGGGTCCGTCTGCGTCTCAATGGGAAGAGTTATCCAGGCTCTCCACCACCTCGCCTGTTCCTCCTTCGATGGATCAAAAAACCCCTCGGGTCTCTCTCTATTATTAATCGTTGGAAGACGAAGTGGTGGGCGATTCTCTTCCTCCAGCCTCTCCGGGCTCTGGATGCGCACCGATGGTGTGGTGCGTGGAGTCGGCACGGACCGAACCGAGCTGTTGTAGCGCACCGATGGTGTGGTGCGCGGACCAGGCACGGACCGTACCTGACTCTGGACCAGCGCTGGAGGCACCGGGTTGGGAACTGGCATTGGAGGGCTGCAACTGCCCCGATCTTCCTCTCCCTGGTGGGAGTGAGAGGCCTAACCTCAGTCAAACCCTCACATAAATACAAGCCTTGTCAAAGGCATTTACAACTGTCTGCATGCCCCAGGAGTTACAATACCTGGATCCGTGCCCTGGAGAGTGGAGACCTGCATGTCTGGCTATTTCCTTGTAGAGAATGCCAAATATCCCAGTGTTTTTGTTAAACCAGCTAGTTAGTGGCGCGTAAGAATACAGATACATTACCAAAGCCCTAGAAGACGCCGCAATACAGATCTCACACCTCCCTGTGCAGACTGTAACAGGTTATAGCCGGAGAAATGTTGTCTATCTTAAATCCAGTTTCCTTTTTAGCCAATTTGTCTCATCATCCTTACTCAATAAGGGCTTCAAGACTTGAAATGATGGATTTCAAGTCAGATGAACACCAATTATCATGTCAAAGTAAATGCAGTCTTGGTCTCCTCAAGTCTTGATACACTGGTTCTTGTTCTGAGTCTGAGTCTTGGCACCTATGCCCTGGTCTGGGACTTGGTCTTGGCTGATGGTCTTGGACAAGACCGTAGTTGTTATGGACTCTTAAAATGTATCTCGGCAACCACATCTTGAGTGAGCGCCGGCCTCCTGCAAGCTACTCAATTTGTTATGGGGGAGAGGTTGAGATGATTGGCCTAGTGCGAGTGGTGGAACAATGGTGGACAAGACCACACCCTTCTCTAAAATCCATGGGCCAAATACCCTCCCCTTCTGAAATTCAGGTGTAGGTGCACCCCAACAAAATCGTGATTTGTCCAAATAATAATTGATGCAAAAACCAGCACACCGGTAGAATAGTTATTCATAACCCTCATATCCCACAGACGTAACATGTTGATGTTTTTCCATTTGTTAGGAGACACTACTCAAGATACACCAATGGACACCACATCTCATGTCAGAATTATGTGACTGAAGGTGGAAGTCATGCAATCATTCAGGTGACTGGAGATGCCATCGGCAGCCTTCACCTGCAATCTCTTTATTGCAGTCGTTCAGCTCATGGCCTTGAACTTAACTACCTTCAGCAAGAAATCTCTGATTTAGACATTTTGCCACGGCTATAGATAGACTGCACGTAGAATTCTAGATAGCTATGAAACAGTATTTGAAAGTTGAAACAGTGTATTAGAGACTCTAGCTTGATAAAATATGATAACAAGTATAAAATATTAAATTGAAGCAATAGTGTTGTGGTATCCAGGGTTCCCTTTGATCTATTCTGAATACTATACCTCCTTACCCTAAAACATGCTCACATCCTGTTAATTTATGTCAGGCTCTGGCCATAGAGAAGCTTATTGCTTCTTGTCACTAGGTCTGGCCCCAGCATCAATGTTCAGGTCTAGGTCGGGATCTCAGCTCATGGTCTCAGACCGTAGTTAGTCTCTCAACTCATGTGGTCAAGATATCTCTTGTCAGAGTTATGTGATGTAAAAGTAGCGACACAACACAAAAGTGTCAGGGCACCTTGCTTTTTGTGGAAGCCGGATGGGACGCTTTCAGATTGGTCTTTCTCTGGATCTTGATTTTGCACATTTTAATTGGTCTTGGGCTCATCAGCCTCTCGATACACTTGGTTTGGGTTTCAGTTTGGAGAGTTTGGTTCTTGGTGTGGGTCTCAAGAGGTTATGTATTGGTTTGTTTGGGTCTGGTATTGGTTTGGGTCTTGGTATCGAAGTCTGCTGGCCAGATTTGCCCAGGAAACACATTATTGATGAGACTTCTGAGTCAGTGTGGAATACTGTACGATGGGGACACATGTCTGTGGTCAGAGTTTAGGGTAGAAGGGCTGTAGCTTTCAAATCCACACTGAATCACACTTTGTTTCAATATTGTTTTCTTTCACTAATTCGGTCTGTCATTCCTGGCATTGTACAAAACTAATTTGTAAGATGAGCTGTAATGTATAAATGTATGTAGCATTTCTTTGAAACTGAAATATGGCAGAACCCCACATGAAATATCAGTTATGTATCTGTCATATTTATAATGTTCATTACTTTGGGACACAATTTTTATACAAAAAATCCATTAGGTTCTGCAGGCCTACTGTTTAAAAATATATATATATTTAGCCCTTAGTAAACTTAGTAAGATAAAAAGTTCAGGTTGGCTACATCTCTCAAGGACTTAGCTGACAGGTCAGTGCTCCCTTACCTGTTTACATTGGCCCGTGTCCAACTTAGGTGTGAGCTGGCAATGAGCAGAGCTATGTACAGTGTGCTTGAGAACTCCCACTGTCCTTGGTAGCTTGGTACCCCCTGGGGTAATGACAGAGGCTCAAAGATTAGGCTCACCCCGCCCGATATGGATATGCTCTATTCATTGGTTTTCAATGAGAAAACCTCATCTGCTCTTTAGGGGCTCTTTGGTTTTCACTGAGGGAGTATTGACAGGTCAAGGTTCACAAGTTCAGCTCAGTGGGTTGGTCTTATAAATAGAGCCACGGTGTTAGGCATCCGCACAACCACACACCACCTCAACAAGAGCCTGTGTTGGTAGGACAAGAACATCTGAAAGCATTTCAGCTTTTCGTTTTGTTTTTTGAGTTTGTTCTACGTCTCATCAAAATGGATAACGTATGTCAGTGTACAGATTACAATGATAGGCAGTCAAATGCTATCCTTTACAGCATCCTCAGTCAACACAATGACAAGTCAAGCCACAACTACCTGAACTACAGCTTGATGCTTCATAGATGCAACTGCGAGATGCGACGGACCGTGTGCTTGAAAAGTCCAGCAGACATTTGCCAAGAGGCATCGGGAGTGCTGGTGAAAACCATTAGCTTTATGAAGAACTTACCTGCTTACAACCAACTCCCACCGAACGATCAACTATTGCTCCTCCAAAGTTGCTGGGCGCCACTCTTTATTTTGGGTCTGGCCCAGGAAGGCATGAACTTTGACGTCATCGACACCCCTGCCGATAGCATGCTGAAAAAAATCCTCTTGAATTCGCAAGAGAGCTCAGAGACGGAAAGAGAGCAGCCCACCTTGGCTGGTGTGAACAAACTCAAGTCATGCCTCAAAAAGTTCTGGAGTCTGGATTTAAGTCCAAAGGAGTATGCATACCTCAAGGGCACCATGATATTTAACCCAGGTGAGGTTTGCCTTAAAGCTTCAACATTTCAACCAGCCAATTGAAGTGCTTGTCCAACAGCTGCCTGATAATCTAATAAACCTCCCTACATACAGAATTCAAACATTAAGTAAGACTTGTTAAGGGCTTTTCCACACTGTCGACTCAAAGCAACGAAACATAACATACCTTCAGTGAATCCAGCTGACCAGTAGGGTTACAAAAAAAACCAATTGCAATGTCATAAGTAATTGAACATTACTATACTGTACCACTGTGTATAAAATGTAGCTTGATACATTTCTATCCTCCTCAACAGATGTGAAAGACCTAAAGGCAGCTCTATTCGTGGAGGGCTTACAGCAGGAGGCTCAGCATGCTCTGAGGGAGGTGGTCCAACCACTCCACCCCGGGGACCGAGGCCGCTTCGCTTGCATCCTGCTCGCGGCCTCCATGCTCAAGACCATTACACCCAACCTCATCACAGAGCTCTTCTTCCGTCCTGTCATTGGCCAAGCATATCTGCTGGACTTCCTGGTCGATATGCTCTTCAGTAGGTAGCTACTGTAGAGCTGATATACAGAGACCTGATATAATTTGAAACTTGAACTTGAGGGGTTTGGACTCCAACATTTACTGTATATGTTCAAAATTGTTGGTAGAAAATTGAGGTCACAATGGCTGGTAGTTATGACAGACATTTTACTGGTTAAATCAGACAGGCTACACAACAGTCTGTATATTGTGTCTAGATACATTGTTTGTTTTGTGTATGTTTGCATGAATAATGTAAATAATTTCTGGGACTGCCTGCAGAATATTTTTTATAAATATATTTTTATACAATTATTGTGTTATGTCTTTACAATGTGGAATATGGTTTGTTAGACAAGCATACAAGCAGCATGAGCTAAACCACAGTAGATTAAACGTCCCCTGTTCAAGAGGTCTGTATTACAGCAGGCGTTGCCTTTCAAGCTCATCTCTTTTAAAGTAAGTACTAACAAGCAGTGCACAGGAATAATATGTGCAGGATACAAAGCCCAAAATCTTCCCCCTAATAATTGGGTTAGAGTGAATCTATGTTGGGAATTGGGAATGAGTGGAGCAGAGCATCAGTGATATCACAGAGGTGTGAGTGCTCGTCAAGTTTCCAACTTCCTGTTCCAGTTACTGTTGATTCACATTGGGTTTGAACCCTAGTTACAGTAATCTTTATCTGTATTACCTCAAGGGCACAGAGGGCACTTTGGAAGGTGGTTTACCTGCTGGGTGCCTGGTACCGTCATCTTGACAGCCTCAACGGAACTGCATAGTGACTGTCAGGAAGCTCTCCTTATCATACAAATAAGATATGAGGAGGAATAATATTTTCAGTCTAATGGCACTGTGTTCTATATGTCTAAATAAATAACATATGTAGAGCATCACACCATCTAACATTAGGTTGAGATTTAGTTTCCTTCGACCTGGGAACAATGTTTCACCCCAAAAATAATAAAGGTGAAAATGTGTGATAAATTGTATATATATTTTTTGTATTATTCAGAAGTTTTTTTTTTATTCAAGTAGTGTTACCGAACAATAAGTCTCTTACTGCTCTTTGAATGCACAGTACATAGTGTTTATTTACACTGCAATATATTAATCAGATCTCAAAGATATATTATACATTATTTTATTCCTTTGTATTCACAAATTAGAATAGACAGTTTTACAGAGCAATTCACAAAGCAAAACCCTATGTTGAAACCAATAAAAAAAGTATTTGGTGCCTAGGGATATGTTTCCAGAAAACATTTCAAAAATACATATAATAAACGCATGTTCAAATATTCCTAACATAATTTACTGTAGCTAACAGTAAAGGTAATTGGAGAACATGGCATCTCCAAGAGAGAACTGAGAGTAAGGAGGAGCAGGACATCAGCAGCCCAAGACTTTGAGCTCTTGTCACCTCCATGCCTGAAGAAACCTGGGCCATATTCCGTGGGGTAACGTTGACAGGTTTAGCGTTCAGCATCCTATATATTAGGAACAACCAGAGCGCAGCTAGGCCCCACTCTCAGTCTATCTACTCTTTCTGTATTTCCAACACTGATCTTCCCAAATAACACTCTGAGGATCCAGAGCCATTGGACAGCCACTTAGTTGAGGAACAATCACCTTTTGGATGCAAAGTGGCACATAACCTTACCTCCCTCATTGGAGAGGGAGGAAGTGATATTAGGTGTTCCACTATATATCCAAAGCCCTCCGTAGGACCAGTCCAAAGAAGAGCCGTGCTGATCAGTAGCTCCATCAGAAGTACAGCATGTGAAGTTTATCCCCGGCCATGATCTTTCTCTGTGAGTGTAGTTGTACGACAAGTCTCTCTCCCTCTTCTAATGTCTTCTAATTAAAGGTTAGCACGTGACTTACTCTTTTGCTTTGACCAATGCGAACTCAACTGACTAAACACAAACCACATAAACGCATTGTGGGTTATGGAGCTCTTGGCTGATGGACAGTGACATGTTTATAACTTTACTTATTTGAGTCTGATGTCCGTGCCCATCCATTTTGTGGATCCTGCTCAATACGTTTGGAGGCCACATTTCCAAATGAATGGGAAAGACCGGCACCATCACTCATTCATTTTGGATTTAGGCCTGCACATTTATCCTAAAGTAATAGATGGATCAATAAAACAAATGGTATGGACTCAGGGCAACTTTCGACTATTAAAACCTGAGCATTATTGAGGTTATGAGGTACTACAAGGTTTTCCACAATATACATTGAACAACAATATAAAGGCAACATGCAACATACAGTTCATATCAATTCATTAGGCCCTAATGTATGGATTTCATTGACTGGGAATACAGGAATGCATCTTTTGGTCACAGATACCTTAAAAAAAGGTAGGGGCGTGGATCAGAAAACCGGTCAGTATCTGGTGTGTTCACCACTTGCCTCATGCAGCGTGACACTCCTTAGCATTGAGTTGATCAGGCTGTTGATTGTGGCCTGTGGAATGTTGTCCCACTCCTCTTCAATGGCTGTGCGAAGTTGCTAGATATTGGCGGGACCTCGAACACACTGTCGTTCACGACAATCCAGAGCATCCCAACAGTGCTTAATGGTTGACATGTCTGGTGAGTATGCAGGCCATTGAAGAACTGGGACAATTTCAGTTTCCATGAATTGTGTACAGATCCTTGCGACATGGGGCTGTGCATTATCATGCTGAAACATGAGGTGATGGCGGAGGATGAATGGCACGACAATGGGCCTCAAGATCTAGTCATGGTATTTCTGTACATTCAAATTGCCATCAATAAAATGCTATTGTGTTTGTTGACTGTAGTTTATCCTGCCCATACCATAACCCCACCGCCACCGTAGGGCTTTCTGTTCACAATGTTGACATCAGCAAACTGCTCATCCATACGATGTCATACACACTGTCTGCCATCTGCGCGGTTCAGTTCAAACCCGGGATTCATCCATGAAGAGCACACTTGTCCCGCGTGCCAGAGGCCATCAAAGGTGAGCATTTGCCCACAGAAGTCGGTTATGACTCCAAACTGCAGTCAGGTCAAGACCCTGGTGAGGACGACGAGCACGCAGATGAGCTTCCCTGAGACGGTTTCTGACAGTTTGTGCAGAAATTCTTTGGTTGTGCAAACCCACAGTTTCATCAGCTGCCCCGGTGGCTGGTCTCTGACAAACCCGCTGGTGAAGAGGCCTGATGTGGAGGTCCTGGGCTGGCGTGGTTACACGTGGTCTGCGGTTGTGAGGCCGGTTGTATGTACTGCCAAATTCTATAAAACAACTTTTAGTAGCGCAGCTGTCTAAGGCACAGCATCGCAGTGCTAGAGGCGTCACTACAGACTCTGGTTCGCTCCCGGGCTGTATCGGGAGTCCCATAGGGCGGCGGACAATTGGCCCAGTGTCGTCCGGGTTAGGGGAGGGTTTGGCCATGGGGGCTTTACTTGGCTCATCGTGCTCTAGCGACTCCTGTAGGCTGACCTCGGTCGTCAGGTGAACGGTGTTTCCTCCAACACAATGGTGCGGCTGGCTTCCGGGTTAAGCGGGCGGGTGTTAAGAAGTGTGGTTTGGCGGATCATGTTTCGGAGGACACATGACTCGAACTTCGCCTCCCGAGCCCGTTGGGAAGTTGCAGCGATGAGACAAGATCAAAATTGGAGAGTAAAAAGGAGATAAATGATCATGCTGTTTAATCAGCCTCTTGTTATGCCACTCCTGTCAGGTGGATTGATTATCTTGGCAAAATAAAAATGTTCCCTAACAGGGATGCACAACATTTGAGATCAATAAGCTTTTTGTCTGTATGGAAAATGTTGTTGATCTTTTATTGCAGCTCATGAAACATGGGACCAACACTTTACATGTTGTGTTCATATTTTAGTTCAGTGTAATTATACACACAGAGGCCAAACTCCTATGATACAAAAGCAACTCTTTGTGCAACTCTTTCATTGACATCAAAGCATGATTTTATACAAAGTTATTTATTTATTTTATTTAACCTTTATTTAACTATGCAAGTCAATTAAGAAAAAAATCTTATTTACAATAACGGCCTACCCCGGCCAAAGCCGTTATTGTGGTACACTGCTCCCTCCTGTGGCGGTCATTTAAACTGACACCAGGGCAAGAAAGTTTGGCTGTAACCAGCATTAGGTTAACGTTTTTAACACAACTCAATTCTTCCAAACCTAATCATACATACACAAATCAAGATCAAAAACTCAATGACACATAAATACGTTATCCATATCACTTGGGCTTTTTGTACAGTTATTGAAATACATCAACGTGTTTGTCAACATCCAAGGAGAGCGGAGACATTCTGTGCCATTCGGTTTAGAGAAGGTACTGTATGTGTATACGGTCATGTGACCTCGCATGAGGTGTCAGTTGTGAAATAGCTATAATTACCTGACACCTCACACAGGTAGAACTGGAATGCAGAGGGGGCGGAGAGCCAGGGGAAACGAACCACCACAGAGCTACGGAACACAAAGAGGGACATTTCTCAAAAGCAGGTACATGTTCTTCTTAGTGCTCCCCTCCTCTGCGATGGGCTACTCAGAACAGACAGCAGGATTTTAATCTCCTTTCTTTTGTCAAAACCAGTCAAACGAGTTCCTCCTTTTTCACTGAGGGCGGAAATAGACTGACAAAGTAGTAATTTGAGAGACGAAGAGAAATACGGAGAGAGTTGCTGTAAAAAGTAGCCCAACAACGTTGCACAAACATGTTGCTGTGACAGGGAGAGCAGGCAGAACAAGAGTAGTTTGTGTTGTAGGAATATACAGCGATGCC
Organism: Thymallus thymallus; assembly: GCA_023634145.1. Classification (NCBI taxonomy): domain Eukaryota; kingdom Metazoa; phylum Chordata; class Actinopteri; order Salmoniformes; family Salmonidae; genus Thymallus; species Thymallus thymallus. Next base: position 30,084,816 of record CM042416.1, on the reverse strand, counting down.
CGTAAACACATTACATGGGAAGGAAAGAGTGCAAGTTTGACAATAAATGACCAGTACAGGCTTCTTAAAAATGTAGCCTACATTATCTCTATTTTTCCCCTCTTCTGCTGCATAGCTGACCATTAACCTAAATCTGATCGAATGACAAATTAGACCAATCCAACATCAAAAATACTAAATCCCAAGTCTTCCCCAATAATACACATCTGTGTATAAACATAAGCATCACAGAGGAATTTACAGATCAAGTTAGGATGCAGTCCAATGTTCATACCGAAACAATAAGCATACTCTATGAGATTTAAGTTAAATATATTATCTTATATATAATAGATCAAAAGAGTTGAAATAAACAGTAGCAAGTTGGCATAAACAGGCAAGTGGATTAATTTCTGTTTTATTTTGTTAAAAATGTAACTGTACATTGACTTAAAAAAAATAAAAAAAACATGACCCAACACCCCATTTCCATTTTCAAAAGAGACATACCAAGAAGCAACCTTTACTTTGAAAAAATAACTCCTTTGACACAAAGTATGAAGTTAAACCTGCTACTGGCAGGGTGCCAATCCACACACACACACACACACACACACACACACACACACACACACACACACGTACGTTATGCATTAGGGTCAGTCACTAAGAACCGAGTTAAAATGGCATGGAGTGATTTTAGTCTCTGCTTGGAGATGCAAGGCAACAACATAACTGGTATAAAAACAACTTGCTACATAGCATGCAAATACAATAAAGTCCATAGTTTTCTTCCCCTGTAAATGTTTCTTTCCGATCTTCAGATGTGTGCCAATTGGGCACCCGTAGAGCGGTGCCACCATCTCTCCCTTCCCCCTTGCAATCAGGCCTGAGTCGCACTCACAGACGGTTCCATAGTTTGGAAGGACATGCTGATTCCACACCAGAGTGAGGAGATGGCTTCAATAGTCTAACACTTAAGATCCTCTCTGTCACTATAGATGTCCTTATATTACAGTTCCAGGGAAGCATGACAGTTGGAGGAATGACAGGCTGATCAACTAACATTCCCCACTATCACACAACAGCCTGCCCCAGTTCGGATGAGGCCCATGACAACGCTGTTTCCTGGTCGTTGCGTTGACCTTGTCATGACGTTCAGAGGACGTGCAGCAGTGGGGCCCCTGACGAGTCGGTCTCGGTGTCATGCTGGTAGGGACAGTAGGCTGTAGCTGAGCTGGAGGAGTAGGCTAGGAGAGCAAGAATAGAGAGAGATATTTATCAGCCAGTATTGGAATGACAGACAGACCGACTACAAGGTAAAGCAATGTTTGACGTTACCACTAATGGTTACTGACCCACACTATACCTTATGGACCGGTTTCCTGGACACAGATTAAGCCTAGTCCTGGATTTAAAAGCTATTTCAACAGACTCTCCATTGAGCATGTTTATATCCAGGACTAGGCTTCACCTGTGTCCAGGAAACCAGCCCTTTATCAAATAAAGATATAACATTTACATTCTGACAGCTCATTGGGATATCCTGGCACAATCCCACAGATGCAGACAGTGTGAAAACACCCCACTGTTCCTCAATTCAAAAGGCACTGTAACAAGACTCCCCCTCCCCCTCCATTCTCACCACTGTACAACAACAAAAAAGCTGTAATCAGTGTTGCTTCCCAAATTACATAAACCGTCAACCATTATGTGGAAGGTACTTAACGTGACCCGATATGCTGCCTGAGGGGGCTGTATGCACCCCCACTACAACCTACCCCTACCCTGAGCAAATAGGGAAACTGAGATGAGATGCAAGGGGGGTGTATAGCGTGGCAGAGAGGAGGAGGAGGCGACGTAATAGCCAAGAGATGAAAAGCACACAGAAAGAGGAATGCTAAGGCTTTTATTCTCCAGGAGTCACATCAAAGCACTGTGTGCCACTGGAGAACAGAGGTTGGAAAATGCCTGCAGCTGCGTTGAACAGAACCCCTCAGCTACCATGACTTACCGGAACAGTCAGTCAGCCCAGAGGTTGGGCCTAGTAGCTCAGCTGCCCCATAGAACCCAGGGTTGTGTTCATTAGGGCACGCAGTTAGCGACGTTTTAAAACCTTTGGCCATGGAAAATTTGCATTTCTAGATGGACAGGTCTAGCTAGTCCTTCCCCGTTTCAGTCCATTCTCTTTCGTTTGGTGACTAAAACTTTGCCCAGGACAAGTAAACATAACCATTCCATGAGCCACAACAATGGAACAACGTGTTATTGTTTGGAAACCGTGTTTTATCGGATCAGATATGGGAGAGTATTTTCAGCGTTGAACAATACACTGAAATGCTACAGAACCCGCCATACTGTAAAGGCAATAATGTATATAGATGCTGGCTCAGATTCAAAATTAATCTCATACAGTACAACATATATGTATGGGGAAGTACAGTGGTTTGATATAGTAGTCTAAATACTGTGAAGTAAGTGCCAAACAATGTTACTGTAAAAGCAGGTTTGGCCTAGCATAGGGAGACTAGGGCACGTTTTCAAAAAGCATCTCAGAGTGCTGATCTAGGATCAGGTACTCTATATCCATATAATCTCATTCATTATGATATAAAATACTAAACTGATCCTATATCAGCACTCCTACTGTGAGACTTTGTGAATTCAAGTCCAGAAGTACTTACTTCTTTCACTGAAGTGCCTCATATTCCTGGCTAGTTCGTCCGACTGTGTCAGCTCCGACACTTTCACCTCAGGCTCCACTGTGGTAAAAGCACAATGTAGAGTTACTCAGACATAGATGTACATGAAAGAGTAGAAAAATGGAGACTCAATGATATCGAAGCGGTGAGACAACAAACACTAGCCATCTATGGAGATATGACTGACTAGATCATTTTGGTAATGCAACAGAAACATGTGAAATAAGAAAAGTGTGTGGTTAAAGGGGAAAGTCATGAGGAATAGAATTCATTGTTGATTTTCTGACTTAAATTGAAAGGGAACTGTCACCTTATCCTCTCAAGACCCTCAATACCCAAAATGCACTAGTTATTTTGAACGTATACATGAATGTAGCAACCCTTTCTTACTCTCACTGCTGTTAAAGGTGTACGTCATTGTTTCGTTGCCACTGTCAGGAAGGAGGGTGCCTCTGTCGTTCCTCCCGTTTGCTCGCGGCTGCTGGTGCACTGGCTCCTGGGAGTTGGAGTTCTTGTTTTTCTTGCCTTTGCGCATGCTGATACGGATAACACCATGCACCAGCCTGCACTCTGCCTCCCGTTGCTCCAGGTTATAGTCCTGAGCAACGCTGCAGATCAGCTCGCTGATCTCATTGGTCTTCCTGGAGAACGACGAGTCAGAGGTGCACTTGGCCAGTTGGTCGATCTGGTGAAGCGCGTAGAGCTCTAGAAGCTTCTTAGTGATGAGCGAGTCGATGTCCGTGCCGCTGTCGCCAAGGTCGTCCAGATCCAGGTCCTCCCGGGAGTAGATGGTGCTCGTGTTGCTGACGGGACGCTGGCTGTCACCCTTTCCAACCGTACGCGTCCGTTTGGAGCCCGACGACGAGGTGGGATAGACCACTGTCTGGCCCCCGATGCGGACGTCCTTGTAGCGGAAGCTGTCACTGGGAGGCAGGTTGGAGGGCTGCTTGGAAAGCTTGATGCTGGGCTCCAGCGGGATGCAGGTGGGGTTGGACACGGCCATGCCGTTGGCGGGGTGGGGCTGCTCAGGGTCGGGCTTTCTGGGGTGGTCCGTGGAGCTCTCGTTGTTGACAGGCAAACAGGGATCCCGGCTGCCACAGAAGCCACAGGTGAGGACACAGCAGAGGAGAGCCTTGCAGCCGCTCCAGCCCATACCGGCACAGGAACCACATGCATTTGTACTCTGGGGAGAGTCTGCTGAGCCAGGGATGAAACCCAGTGTCTCGGACCCCCGCCCGTTGATGTGTCGTGTTTGGGGGGCTCCTCTGCGGCCTTGCTGGCCTTCAAAGTAACGGGAGTGGTCTACATCGTAATGTTCCCGTCTGTTGTGGTCGGCATGGGGGTCCTTGTAGGACTCTTGGCTGGCGGTGCTGTCTCTAGAGATGGTGCGGCCCTGCTTGTAGCCGTCAGCCCTGGTGCTGTGTCCACTGTGCTGTTTGTCGTGGCAGGACTTCTGAGGAGCGCCTGTGCTGTGGCCAGGCATGGCTCAAAGTGCCCGGGACCTTTCAATGTGATGGGAACAATGGAATATGAACACTTTATAATAGTCATATCTAAACACAGTCACCATTATGCTTACTAATCATCTCTTTTTTTGCCAGTCACAGTGACATGAAACATTTCCTGCTGCAACAAGTAGACTATTGACGCCAAACATTGAACTAATACTGTATTTGAGATACAGCCCATAGTTTGTTGTTGTAGGCTTCTTTGTACATGTTTTAAAACAATCAAGCAATGGGAGAGAATGCGATATGAAAATGTCATCAAATTCTGATAACCTTCAAGTCAATGTAAACAACTTATCAGTTTGGACTGTGGAATTGTCACAATGACTTTGTTTTTGATACATTTTCCGTGCGCGCGTTCGGCCTATTTTGTAGGCTACCTTTGTAGAGTAATAAAGAGAGTTTGTTAAATTTGACTTTTTATAGAATATTTACAGAAAACACAAATAACCTGTCGCCTATAAGACGGGGTAGAGTTAAGCTTGGGAGACTTTAGAGAAGTTAACTTACCGCATATATCGCTTGGGTTACTTTTAGTAACTCTTGACGCCGATAAAAATTACGGAAGTCCGTATGGAAAATGTCCTTTTTTGGGGTCGAGTTTGTGTGTATCGGTTTCTCAACTCTCCAACTGTGTTTTCTTCACAGAAGTCTGCAGATTGCAAGACAAATACCAAGCCTACCCACTGAAGACTAAACTCCTTTTGGTAAATTCCACCGTGTTATGTTCCTCCGTCTCCCCGTGTAGGTTATTACCTGCGGCTACAGGTAAATCCAAATTCTAGAACACCCACCCACAGGTGAGACGTGACGATCAGAACATTTCAAAATAAAAGCCCCCCGTAATAGTAGAAAAGTGTCAATAACCTGTATTTATTCATAATATATTACAAATAATTGTCTAAACATTAACAATATTCACATTTGTTCATATTTAAGTGACATTTGCAATACATGTAGGTTTTAAAACATGTTCCAATATCAAATAAATACCCCTGATGCAAATCACTGTATATGAAATATTATTAGTGTATAAAGCTAAAAGTATTCTAGGTGTCACAGTAAAAATATCGTAAGGAGTACTCAGTAGGGTCTGTATGTGTAGCCTATATATGGTGTAATTCCATGGTGCTCTGAATAATACGGAGTGTTGCTGGGCTTTTACTCCACCCATTCCGTTTGCCACAATGCGAATCACTTCACTCGCCCTCAAACTCAACTCTGGACCTCGAAGCCAGTTCCACTGCTTGTTTTCATTGTTCCCCTCTAATCAGGGACCAATTTAGACCTGGCACAACAGGCAAGTAATTATTAGGTAGAACAGAAAACCAGCAGGCTCCGGACCTCGTATGATAAGAGTTGAATACCCCCGAATGGAATGCATGTTAGCAAAAACGAGCAAAAAACTATTCTAGATGCTGCAGTAAAGGTGTTGTAGGGAATACTCAGTAGGTTCAGTTGAATACATATTTGGTGTCATTTCATGGGGCATTTCATATACTTTTACTGCGCAAATCACTGTATATGCATTACATAAGGGTTCATAGATTTTTTTATTTGTGCGGATGTAAAAGTGTGTTGCTGGACATTTTAAAATGGGTTGACTGGACACTATACGGTACAAATATAGCACTATACAGGAAAAACTATTATTTGTGCCAATGTTTTATTCTTAAGTTTTTCTTTCAGTAATTATAGGGACTTGATTCCACCAGATTCCAAAAAGTTATTTATGCTTTGTTCAGATGTTATGTTTCTCAACACTGGTGCATCTACCACTTCTGTTCTGATCGGCCAAACAGCGGACGTCGGCATTGGCTATTAATTCCTTTTGCACCTTATATGCGGCAGTATTATGCAAGTTGCTCCCTCTGGAGCTCAAAGAAATATATAGTTTTCTGATTAACTAAAAATGTATGACATCGAAAACGTAATACACAGTAAGGATTGGACTCTTGAATCTTTCCTGCAAGTAGGTCTAGCCATGAGAACGTTTTGAAATACCTACCACTTCTCTCCAAATGGACCCACTCCCATTCATCACGAGTCAATGTAAACACAACATTATTTGGAGTGTAATGCCTGAACCCTCCAACATTTGCCTCATTCGACAAAAAACACATTTCAGTGTATCCTCGCTTATTTCGACGTCAACCTCGCCATTTAGATAGATAGATAGATAGATAGATAGATAGATAGATAGATAGATAGATAGATAGATAGATAGATAGATAGATAGATAGATAGATAGATAGATAGATAGATAGATAGATAGATAGATAGATAGATAGATAGATAGATAGATAGATAGATAGATAGATAGATAGATAGATAGATAGATAGGTACTTTATTACACGCTGCTCATCCAATTTACATTCTCAGTTCGTACCATTTTGTTTAATCTCACCTTGTTGCCACTAGCAATATAATGTATAAATGTGTCACAGTCATACAGGTATGACAACCCATCATTGTTGCAGTCTTTGAAGCAGGTGGCTTCTTAACTAATCACCTACTAATAACCCGTATTTGGCGCCACCATTAGCGTAAGGTAAGAATGCATGAAAGTCGTTTATGGAATGTCTTTCACACCAGGATAAGCAACAATGATTGAACATGCAGGATTTAATGTAGGCATTACCAGAACGACAGAGTAATTACCGGCAGGCTGTTCGACACAGCCCCCCTGAAAAACGGAACATATTTGGTTAGTAGAACCGCAAATTAGTATTTTCCACCCCAAGTTGATTTGAGACAGGTAGTAAAGTTTTCTCTTTACCAGTGTGTGGACTAGCAATTACTAAAATATGAAATCACATTGATATGCTTTTGGGCCACATATTTACCACATATTTGTCTGACAGTGAATGACATAACAGTCTAAAAGGGTAGCTGTCCGTGGTGCTGATATGCGCCTCTATTCAAAAGTCAACATAAAGCTTCCTATGATCTGTTTTGTATTCTACGGACTCTAGTGAGTAGACTGGACCCTAGTTTTATGGGCACACAATCTATCATTTTTCCTGTACAGTGCTATATTTGTACCATATAGTGTCCAGGCAACCCACTTTAAGCTGTTTGACCACAGTAAAAGTCCAGCAACACTCCGTATAATTCAGAGCCTGGGAAATGACACCAGATTTCCCAGGCTCTGAATTTTTGCTCTGTAAGCCAATATGTATTCTATATACAGTGATTCACATTGTGGCCAATGGACCAATCAATCGTTTTTTCTGTACAGTGCTATTTGTTTGTGCAAAAATACACAATACACATATTACTTTTCTTAAACATCACATTTCAAAATTGCATTTTTCAACAATAGCTCCAGTAAATAAACAATAATCATACAATCAAAATGATGATATATTTTAGAAAATTTAAATTGTAGATTGTTTTTAGCAGTTATTATGTTCTTGACATTAATTTACTTAAACTTAGAATTGTCTTTATCTTATATAAAGTAGTAATTCTCTTTAGTTTAGATTTTCCCCCATGTAGTTATAATTTTAACGTTATTTTAATTTTAATATTGATTTCGCATCATACACACAGCGTTTTACCATGGACTTTTAATTTGAAGGCAGAATCCGAAAACCGGAAGTCTAAATGTGGATCGGCTCCAGGTAGTTTTGCTGCCATGACGCTAATCACAGAGTTTCTAAACCCAGAGGTGCAACATTGCCAGACTTCCGGCAACGCCTGCGAAACAGACCAAACAAACCAGGCCGGGGTTTGGGGTTTGTGAAGTCAATGAGAGAAGTGAAAAATTCTTCCCTAGTTGTTCATTTTCTTGCAATCTAATGGCACAACCTAGATTCGAGACCATGTTTGAAGTAGTTGGACATGTTATTACACCAACCTCATGAAAGTGGCAAACTGACACTTTTTCATTTTTGTCAAAAACTACTTTATCGAAGGAGTGCCTTTGATTTGACGGCCTGCACATCCACAGTATGAGTCATAATACCCATAAAATCTAGCGGTAAAACAGGGAAATGGTTTCAATTGTTTTTCCACCATTCATTTTTCCCATACAGGATTTTATAAACATGTAAAATAAGGGCTGTGTTTCCTGAAGGCTTACCCTTGCGTGAATTTTTGATAACTGTGTAAATCTCTCTAGGACAAGGTTACTTTTATCAATATATCCGCCTGTATTCACCCCCCAAAAACAAAATGCTAATTAGCTGCTAATGTAGCTACCATAAAGAACTACAAATTCCATGATCTGGACGAGACTGCAGAATCGACCCCTTTATTTGCATATGGAACATTTCTGGGATATTTTATTTCAGCTCATGAAACATGGGACCAACACTTTACATGTTGCGTTTATATTTTTGATCAGTGTAGTTTTGTAATTGACTAAAACTAGCAGACAACAAGAAAATTGTGTTTGAAAGAGGCTAAGTTGTTGCTGTGAACCAATGGGGTAACCTAGGTAACCAAATGTTGTTTCCCCCAGTGGTGGGCAGGGTTGCGATGTTCTATCTAATACTGACTGGGTCTATCCCAGCTGCACTCGGATAGGGAGAAATTCATTAAAAAAAAAACTATTCTCTTTCCAGCCATTTACCACACAGTTAATTCTACATGCATCGACCACTCCATGAATCTTCTTCCTTAGAGCAATGTCGAATTCTTCCGCTACTCCAGAAATGACAGGTGACCTGCTTCATAGATCAATGCACAACATATTCACCAGTTCATCAGTCGTTTCTTCTGATCAACAGATACACAAGAAATCAAAACAACCACTTATTGTGATTTTACCATATTTAACTTCACCCATTGCTTTCTTCACCAGTCATTTAGCAGACACTGTTGTCCAGGGTGGCTTACAGCAGTGGGTGGATACATTTTTGTACCTTTTCCCCATACTCGTCCCACACGGGAATCAAACCCACAATCATAGCTTTGGAAGCTCCATGCTCTACCAACTAAGCCACATGGGACCCCTAAATACACAAATCAATAAATATATACACTGGGGGCCAAAGGTTTGGAATATTACTAACTCAAGGGTTTTTCTTTATCAGCATAATTTTTTTACATTGTAGAATAAATGTGAAGACATCAAAATTATGACATAACACATATGGAATCATGTAGTAACCAAAAAAGTGTTAAACAAATCAAAATATATTTTATATTTGAGATTCTTCATATAGCCATCCTTTGCCTTGATGACAGCTTTGCACACTCTTGGCATTCTCTCAACCAGCTTCACCTGGTATGCTTTTACATCAGTCTTGAAGGAGTTCCCATATATGCTGAGCACTTGTTGGCTGCTTTTCCTTCACTGCAGTCCGACTCATCCCAAACCATCTAAATTTGGTTGAGGTTGGAATCAAAAATCTCAAATTTGGACTCCAGACCAAAGGACAAATTTCCACCGGTCTAATGTCCATTGCTCATGTTTCTTGGTCCAGGCAAGTCTCTTCTACTTATTGGTGTCCTTTAGTAGTGGTTTCTTTGCAGAAATTCGACCATGAAGGCCTGATTCACACAGTTGATGTTGAGATGTGTCTGTTACTTTTATTTGGGCTGCAATCTGAGGCTGGTAACTCTAATGAACTTATCCTCTGCAGCAGCAGAGGTATTTCTGGGTCTTCCATTCCTGTGGCGATCCTCACGAAGCTAGTTGAGAGAATGCCATGAGTGTGCAAAGCTGTCATCAAGGCAAAGGGTGGCTACTTTGAAAAATCTAAAATATATTTTGATTTGTTTAACACTTTTTTGGTTACTACATGATTCCATATGTGTTATGTCATAATTTTGATGTCTTCACTTTTATTCTACAAGGTAAAAAACTGTGCAAATAAAGAAAAACCCTTGAATGAGTATTATTCCAAACTTTTGGCCCCCAGTTATATATGGAAAAAGATGGTTCAATCATTTTATTCATTTCCATTTGTATTGTATTATACTGAAGGGTGTCCTTATAGTATTCCAATCATAATGCCTTAAACTATTTTAGTTTTTTAAAGTAATTTAAAACCTCAAGAATTTTGCACACAATTTAGTGCCAACAAAAAGTATATATGTTTAGCAAAAATTGAATGAATGATGCCCCACATTGGTTGTCTGTATAAAACCCTGTCTAGTATAAAAGGTATTGAAATGCTGACCCTCAATATCTAAGGGTTGTCAATCATCAGTAAGTTGGTGAGTGCCTCCCCTTCTTTGTGGAGCCCCTCCCCTTCTTTGTGGAGCCCCTCCCCTTCTTTCAACTCTCTTCTGCTTCTCCTGTCCGTCAAACTCTGACACGTCCAATATCTTAGGATAGGAAGAAAAACACCATGGCTTAAGTCTTGGTAGAAAACAAAGCTATATATAAACTGCAGTTTTTCATTCATCTTATAGCCTTTTACGAAATCTTCCTCATACCCCCATTGCTCTTCATATCACTGTACCTGTAGAAGCCATCTAAAGCTGGTCAGGTCTATGCCACCCAACACACAGAAGATCTGCCCAAGCGTATGAACAGAGAGGCCCCAAAATACACATCTTGCAGCCTCCTTCCTTCTTTCAGCACTCCCAACGACCTCTCCAACCTTCCTCCTCCAGACAGGTCCGCTCCATCCTGCTCTCTCCCCACTCCCAAGCTCAGTTAGTCGGGTAAGAGGTTCTCCAAAAGTGGCTCCAAACCTTGGTGTATTAGCATCTCTGATGGTATGGTGAGATCTGTGTCCAGTGGTGGACTGTGTCATTGTCCAGTGTTGGTAGATATTTCTCAGAACTGTCTGTGTGTCTATGTTGATAGGACGGGTGCTGCATCAGCGTATCACAAACTGCCTTAACATCTAGAAGTCCAGTGTGTAAAGCAAAAACACTCACCCAGATAACAACAGTGACAAACTTCAAAGTCATTTCTCGATAACGAAGTACAAATTGAAAAAGCAACCTTCCCTCAGGTGATTTGTGATGTTCATTATGTTTGATTGGGCTCTTGGTACTGCAATACAGTGGTCTATCACGTCACAGGAGGCAACAGGTCATCCTTTTGTTAGATATGACCATAGAATTAGAGTGGCCGAATGCTATGGTCATTTCTAACAGAGACACAGTAGGCTCATGCCAGTAGAAGGCACCCTCATACATTTGACCCCAATGGGTTGGTTCCCTGAAGAGTAACATTTTTTAACCCTGGCCTAAACCCCCTAGAGGACCTAGTCACACAATCATACCAATACCTCAGCCTAAAAGTGGCATAACTTCTATATATTTTTCTCTTTACTGCATGAAATAACTGATGTGAGTGGAGCTTGCTGGTGTAAAACTGCTGCCTGGCAAATGTAGTTGGTGTGGTGAGGTGATCTTATTCCTTGGTAGAAGGGTGAAAAGGAACTATTTTTCAATCAAAATAAAAGGTGTGATGCACCTCCAGTAGCTGAAATAGCATAGGTCAAAACATGGGCTCATCAGTCATGTAAAACCATTGAAACACTTCCAGGCGTCGTTTGCTTCGAGCTTACGAACCTTTTATCTCCTCTCCTTGTTTTGTCGATGACTTTCTGTAGGTTTATGTCCCAGAGTTCCCCTCTCATCCAACAGATAATGAGTGAGCCGGGAGGAATGTGCGGCCTCTGCTGCTCCAAGTGCATGTAATTAGAGGACTGTCTTTGACCTTACTCAGTGCACGGTGAATCCCAGCCCGTTTACTGTCTTCAGTAGAGTGCACGTAGACCTTGCTGGGATTATTGATGATAGCCAGCGTTTCCAGGTGTTTTAGAAATCCTGCCAGTGCAAACCACTTCCTCCTTACACCTCAATAATTTCGGCAGCAAACTGAGGCCTGTGTCACAAGTGTATCAGTGCAATACGTCACTTGCCTTGGATGACTGAGCATATGTACATTTAGCTGAAGATGCCACTTAATAAATTACAAATTAAAATATGGACTTGACATCCTTGAAAACATGATCATACTTTACAGGTGTGTGAGCAATCAATCTTTAAAACGATTTACATTTCTCTTCATTTAGTGTCATATCATATAATAAGATCACTCAAATAAATAGACAAAGTCAGTTAAGAACAAATTCTTATTTACAATGACAGCCTAACCCCGGCCAAACCTGGACAACTTGTGCACCGCTCTATGGGACTCCCGATCACGGACAGATGTGATACAGCCTGGATTTGAACCAGGGACTGTAGTGACGCCTCTTGCACTGAGATGCAGTGTCTCAAACCGCTGCGCCACTCGGGAGCCCTGTGGTAGAGATTAATATCTACTGTCAGTGCTGCTTTGATCAATAGTGATCATTAGTTAGTAACTCTCACACAGGATAGAGAGATGCACCGTTACCTGCAGAGGCTGACTAGCATCCTTCATCTTGTCCCACTTTCCCCCTACAGACACACTTAATCATCCCCCTTTATCCATCTGCAATAAAACAGGAGAATCACACTAGCCCTGCACATAGTAACAAGAAGGGGACAATGGATCAGTGTGATTCCAAGAGTTCAATGTAGATTAGCAAAGTTAATTTAAAGACTGAATGGAAGCTTTATATCTTCATAACATTTTGAACATTTGTTATATTGAGCGGCACAAATGGGTTTTTACAATTGTTTTATTTCAATTATCTTACATACAACTGAGTTTATACACCACACTATATCACGCCTCGTCACTTCAATACCATATAACTTCTGCACTCTGAAAATATGTGCCCTTTCTTTATTGCGCTGTCATGCAACAAAATCAGTTAAGGACAAAAAGATGACTTGTGGTGCAGTGTGGAATCATTCAATCTTCCCAAAAAGAGTAGACATTCAAGGTTAGTTTTGCAGTCAAGACCCTTCAGATAGGCTATATTGCTTTGGTTCCATCTAGATATGCCACAAAGTATAATATAATAACACATATAACACCAAAGACAGATAGCTACTTGGTTAAATCAGTAAAAATGTGGCCACAGTAAGACAGGCATCTAGGCTACATGCAGGTACAACGAGCCCCGCTGTTCACACTTAAAATAGGCTCTCCATTAAACAGCATAATTACATCACTTATGTAAGCATAAACTGTACAACTGTTCTACAGTTTTATTCTTACATAAATGATGTAATTAAATTCAACATATTGTTCAGAAATTATATGATACAGGTAGGTCCCTCACAAACGTGAGCAGGGTTGGGCAGAAACTGATTACATGTAATCTGATCACAAAAAATGTATTGTGATTGTAATCGGTTATGTTACCAGCTAAAAATATTGTAATCACAGATGCTTTTGAAAAACTAGATTACTTCTTGGATTCCAAATTCCAAAAGGATGTTTGCAGTTTTCTCAATGACACTTAATTCAGCATTTATAAAAGCACAGGTTTAAGTTTGTTCCAACTGAGCAAGTCTGACCAGCAGTCAGAGACCACTATGATGACACACCAAATGATGACCACCAATCAGAGACCACTATGATGACACACCAAATGATGACCACCAATCAGAGACCACTACGATGACACACCAAATATGTGTGTGTATGGATCCTTTTTGTTTACTTCTAATACCTCAAGGGGAAAGTAATACGATTACATTACTGAGTTTGGGTAATCAAAAGTTAAGTTACTGATTACAATTTTGGACAGGTAACTTGTAACTGTAAGGGATTACATTTAGAAAGTAACCTACCCAACCCTGAATGCAAGTTCACTCCAGTCCAGTTCCATTCCAGGGAATGAGGAATTACAAATCCACCGAGATGGAGCCTGGTTTGAGCTGTGTGTCTGAGGGGATCTGAACTAAACATGTGTCAGTGGGTAGCTGTGATAAGCGGTTATCTGAGGGAGCCTGTCCAAAACTACCGTTTTTCGGTGGCTTCTCTTCGACTCTGACGTCTTTTGAGAGATATTCCTGGCGTGGGTCAGTATCGATCTCATAGCCGTGGTGATACCCCTCCAACACGTCATGGCAGGCATCTCGCGTCTCCACCACCCACTTTGTAATACCTTGTCGGTTGAGGTAGAGCACAAAGAGGAAGACCATACCCACAAAGCCCATCACCAGACCCAGGAGGACGTAGGAGGTCTGCAGGGAGAGGTCGCCCACCTCGTCTCTGATTCCGACCAGAGGTGGTGAAGTGACATGGCATCCGATAACTTGGACCCCGAGTCCTTGCAGGGGCATGTCTTGAAACTCCCGGGGTGAGGCGCAGGTCAGGGCTTCTGCATCCCCCACCTGAGCCTGGGAGCTCTTGAGCCACACAGCAAAGTCTCGGATCTCACATGTGCAGACATAGGGGTTGTGGCTCAGCAGGACGCGGGGGGCTCGCCCCAGCCTCTCCAGCTCCCCCAGAGCATCTCCTAAGAACGCCCTGAAAGAGTTGCGCGTCAGGTCGAGCAGCTCCAGGCGGCGCAGGCCAAAGAAGGTTCCGTTGTAGACCGATGCTAGTGAGTTGTTACCCAGGAGGAGGTGCTGCAGGCTGGGGAGGTGGGAGAACATCCCTGGGGGTAGGAAGACCAGGCGGTTCCCAGAGAGGTCTAGGCTGAGCAGCCCTCCTAGGCCTCCACAGCGCAGTGCGGTGGTGAGATCAGTCAGGGAGGTGTAGTTATGGAGGGAGCGGCTGAGGTTGAGCTCCTTTAGAGGACTCCCTGGGATGTTGAGGGATTCAGGGTGGATGAGAGCCAGATGGTTGCAGCTCATGTCCAGGGAGTGCAGGTACAAAAGGGTAGAGAAGCTGTGGGATGCAACCTCTGTGATCCTGGGAAGACAGATGGACCATGTTTACAGTCCCCGAACCGCTTATTGGAAATAATGTTTGCTGAATTATTGTCATGCTCAAATAGGGTATCTAAATATTTCATAGGTTGAAGCGATGGCATTCAGGAGAACATGGAATAATAATTTTGTTGTAGTTTAGAATCATAACTCAAAAAATCTTCAGAGATGTATAGGCTAGTAAATACAAATGCATATATCTTAATGGTTGAAAATGTGGAATCTCTGCAATGGCAAGAACACTATTTTTTTCCCCGCCATTTTCATCATATCCAATTGGTAGTTACAGTCTTGTCCCATCGCTGCAACTCCCGTACGGACTCGGGAGAGGCGAAAGGTCGAGAGCCGTGCGTCCTCTGAAACACAAACCTGCCAAGCCCTACTGCTTCTTGACACACTGCTCACTTATCCCGGAAGCCAGCTGCACCATTGTATCGGAGGAAACACCATACAACTGGCGACCGTAGTCAGCTTGCAGGCGCCGGCCCGCCAAAAGGAGTCGCTAGAGCGCGATGGAACAAGGACATCCCGGCCGGCCAAACCCTCCCCTAACCAGGACGACGCTGGGCCAATTGTGCGCCGCCTCATGGGTCTTCCGGTCACGGCCGGCTGTGACACAGCCTGGGATCGAACCCAGGTCTGTGATGATGCCTCAGAACACAATTCTCTTTAACAAGAATATTTACTTACCTATTGTTGCTCAAAATTATGTTGGTGACATTTTTCAGTTCTTGAAATGTCTCTGATCCAATTCTGAATATATTGTTTCCTGTGATGATCACGTTCCTTGTGTATCCTGGAATATCTTGTGGTATGGCACGAAGGTCCTTGGAAACGCATTTCACTGTGCGCGTGTCAGCAAAGCATTGGCAGCCTGATGGGCACTCCAAGCACTGGCGGGGTGCACATAGTAGCGAACCAAAAACCACAATGATCACCAAATTATGCATAACTCAACAGAAAAGTTCTAAACTGACAAATACCAGAATATACAGAAGGAGTAGGTGACGGTGAGTCCTATTACGCCGTATCATGCACATCAAGGAGTAAAAAAAAACTCAGACTCCGGTATAACGGTATAATGAGGTGTTAGCCTTTCTTTAGATGGTGCCAAATGATAGCCCAGTGGTTTGTGTCTGCATTGAGTGAGAGTGAGACGGATGCTTCATCTGCTGAGAAACAGGACCGGCGAACTGTTGGCTTGAGTTGAAATACCGGCGCAGAATCAAGCAGAGGAATAAGAGTGAACGTTTTTTAAAGGCACAGACACGCATAATATTCTACAATCCACGCAGTACACAGTACAGTAGACCTCTGTGGTGTATTTGTGTGATATATGAATATGATGTAACAGTTTATAAACAATGAACAAGTAGGCTATGCATGTTATGTAAATTCATTAATATTTGTAAAAAAAAAAAAAAAACGTAAGTATTGCCTTTCCAATAAATAACAACATTATATATATATAATGTATATATATATATATTTATTTATTTATTTTGGGGGGGGCTTGCCTGTTTTGCATGTTATTTTGGCATTAATACGTGTCACATATCAGTTTGCAAACAATGTAAAAAAAGAATTATATATCATTGTATATATATCATTGATTTAATAAAGCCGCATACAAACAGGCAGCTCAAAAATGCAGGCGTTTCAGCCTAGCTCAGTGCTTTCTGTGGTGGTGGGGCAGGACAGATGAAAATAGGACCATCTGAGTGATTGGCTCAGTGTTCTGTCACTCATGGGGACACTATGTCACCCGCCTTTAGTAAGGGTGGACATCAAGAATGTGAGCCCTTTGGGTCTAGCCATAGACTTAGATTAGAAGTGCCCTTCCATGAAGGCTCAAGGTCATTGGCCACAGATAAAGTGATGTCAAATCACGTTATATTTACAGTAGCTTTGATTGGACTGATCATGTCAACATCATACTTTCAAAGTACTAGCTAGCAGTCATCAAGTTGGACAATCTACTGGCAAATCCTTTTTAATCCTTGTCATATGGAGAGAAATAATAGATATTATTATAGATAAAACGTACCCACCGTAAATCCAGAGAATGCCAGACTTTGATGACAAAGTTTGATGACAAATGTGAGTCAAATGCTGCGCCACCTTCACAATGTGAGTCTAAAAATGTCTTGTATAATACTAAGTGTATGTTGTGTGGTAAGCTGTTAGTAGCTCATGTGCCTTACCCTAATAATTTGGTCTATTTTCACCAACGTGGTATTGTAAACACATAATTTGTGGCCCGGTGTGTGCTTGTTTGGCAAATTTGTGTACAGCTTTGACAGTGCTACTGATAGTAGTGCCGGTGGTGCTAGGCTTGCACGTGCAAATTCAGCACACACAACATTCTATAATAGAATTGTGTTAAAAAGCTTATTTAACATGTCAAATAGTGATATATGACTTGTATCTTTTTTGACATGCAAAGACCCAAACGGCGTTCAATAATTTGGTCTATTTTCACCTCTTAAATTTCGCCTACTGTTCTAACTTGGTTGTGCATATATAGCCTATAACCTGTTTTAGAGAAATGTAATCATTGAATATTGTAAGAGCTTCCATTGTCTATTTATATGCCCTCATTATTTATCCTACGGTTCTGACTTGGTGTTCAGGGAGAACACTGTAAGAACGGCCCATGTTCTGAATTCTGTCGCTGTACATTTCAAAAGTGCTGAACAAATAGTTATAGTGACAACGTCCGTCGTCGCTCGCTCATTAATGTCTTAATCAAAATTACGGATTGCCTGCTGTTGGGACAGCTTTATGTAGGACAAAACAGTTTGTGGGCACCGTTTGTCACCGTTATAGTGACATTAATGTATTGTTTAGTGTTGTGTTGTGTTGTGGCTTTGCTGGCATGCATCCCACATTTTTGTTTTTGCCCTACCAAGATTTGAGTGTACTAGCCTATCGTATAACCTCATTTCTGTAATTCTATCGAATGTGTGGTCATGATTATATACTACTGATCAGTATATTAAAATTCGATAACTTATTGCTTGAAAAACTAATACTGTCTGATAAAATACAGTAAACAATTACTGTAAAATTACGTTGAGCTGGTATTAGCTGGGGGAATTTAAGAGTGGTAACTCTTGACAGGTGGACCACACTGGTTAAATGGGGTTTAGGAGTCAGTGAAAGAGTCCAATATGAATTTTTGACCATATACAATATATTTACAATTAAATTATTGTCATTTAGCAGATGCTATGTCAGTTCTATATACTGTATATGGTTATGACTATCCCAAGCCAAACATTAATTTATAGGACATTCCTTTCTGAATCGAGTAAAAGGTACTTCAAAACAAGCCAGAACAGCTGGACGTAACTACCCTAATGAGACACCTTTCTGATGGATGTCGGAGAGTGTGAATATTAGTACTGCACAAAGAAGTGTGCCATCGAAACGTTTATTCTTTCACTTTGGTGATTACAGCTGAGCAGGAAAATCCGTTGTATTATCTCTCCACTCCTCCATCTCCCTCTCCGTGTCCCATGTGTGGTCAGTGCAGGTTGAGCGTTAGGATGAAGGTGACGAGGGCTCCAGTCAGCATGAGGAAGGGCAGCCAGGTCTTGAGGAACGCCATAGCTGGGGAAGGACAGAGGGAGAGAGAGAGAATCCTCACATTTCAGCAGATGATCAAAAACACATTAAAAAAAACATACTCTAAGACATTTTTCATCTATACTGCCCTACAAAGGCGAAATACACCAACTACACTTTTTGGGTCAAAGTTGAGTTAAGACTGAAATCAGGCTTTGTAGTATCTGTTGTATCTTGTGACAAAGGGAACTGGTTCAAATTATGTTCCGTTTTAGAGAAAGTTTGAGTTTAAAATTTGCAGTAACTTCAACATAAAAAATAAAAAACCAGCAGTAAATGAAGCTACTGCACGTTGGCTTTGTTTCACCATGTTCTGACTGCTGTTACCCGCTCTGCCAAACAGTGAAACCTACAAATATGTTGTAGGCAGATAAGTGATAATGCACTGATTTATTATCTTATTCTGAAGTCATTTCTTATGCATATCAACCATGACCACTGATTTGACCTATGACCCCTAAGTCAAATAAATGACCATACAAAGTCAAACAGAAAGTGTTGGATAAACACATTTAGATTGTAGATTCTGCACTAAGTCAAATATATATTTTTAAGGAATAAGCATTATACGTGATGAAACAGTCCTTACCAGTTACCTTTTCCTTTGTAAGGCAGTATATTGGGACAGGTAAGGACGTGCAGTCAGTAAAATGTCCCAGAAGCCAGGGTAATTTACACGGGGCACATAGGGCAGACCAACTCCCTTATCTCCCAGAGGTTTACCCCCCTCCTCCCCCTCATTCCCTCCTCGTCCTCCACCCCGTCCTCTATCCCTGTCCCCCCCCCCCCCCCCCCGATCCAGCAGTGGGAGCCCCAGCAGAGAGGTGATGTGGTGATGAGGGCGCCACATCTGGCAATGATGAATTACACGGCCCCCCACTGTTTAAGGACGTGGTGCCCTCGGACGATAATGAGGAGGCACCACAAAGCAGTGACGCCAGCTGCCTATGTGGGTCGGGGGAGAATAATGAGGGGGTTTCTCCACAGCATATGTTTCCCCGTCTCTGGAGCTCCTCTGTCCCTCCTGCAGAGGGCTGCCTACTGGCAGGTGAATGCTTGTTCAGATTCTGTGGTGCTCCGTTTCGTCATGCAGACAGGTGTGGCATAGTCTGCTTCTGCCCATTTCATCAGCATGTCTGATTCTAGTCCTTCCACACCGGTTAGTCAAAATGATCCAGAGGAAACTCACATACACATAGAGCGATTGGTCAGTCAGAATGATGCTTTGTGAGTGGCAAGTATTGTTGTTCAGAAGGTTCAGTGTTCGTGCCTAGGTTAGGACAGGAATGAGCATACTCTGTTACATACAGTAGAGTACTTCTTAATTGCATGGTATCTCACCTGACATGCTTGCCATGGATAAGGGACTGCAGGCATAGGTTGACCATGTTCCAGGACATTCTGTTGTCATACCGCATGAGGTTAAGGGTCAGGGCCACGTGGGAGTGGCAGTTATCACAGCACAGGTTGTGCTACAAGAGATAGAGGAAGAAGGCTCGTCAGGTCTAACCTTTTTATCAATGTTGTTACAATGGATGTTTACAATCATTGTACAAAACATGTACATATAAATACCTTTACTATATGCCTTTACTGAAGATGTTCAATAAACCGAGCGGCACAGCGGTCTAAGGCACTGCATCTCAGTGCAAGAGGCGTCACTACAGTCCCTGGTTCGAATCCAGGTTGTATCACATCTGGCCGTGATTGGGAGTCCCATAGGGCGGCGCACAATTGGCCCAGCGTCGTCCGGGTTTGGCCATCATTGTAAATAAGAATTTGTTCTTAACTGACTTCCCTAGTTAAATAAAGGTTAAAAAAAATATATACATTTTAAAAAATTGTTCAATAGGCCTTTTTTGAAGATGTTCAATAGGCCTTTTTTTTTTTTTTTTTTTAGCTGTTCAGTAGAACCTAGGAAGGAAACATAATTCCACTATTAGAACCTGTCTGTCTGTCTGTCTGTCTGTCTGTCTGTCTGTCTGTCAGTCAGTAAAGTCCACTGTCAATGTTCATACCGGCCTGCATTTGTACTCCTCCGATGCATCATGCACTGCCTTGTCCCAGGCAGCTGAGCCAGTACCACACACCTCATCAACATCAAGCTTCCAGTACCTGTTAAGAGACAAGCAATGCTGCAAATACCTTACTACATAACTGCAATGCCTTCATGTCAATTTTGAGCACAATATGCCAGGCCTAGCTCCAAGCATTGAACGAACAAAGCCAACTTACTTTGTTGGTCTTCCAAAGGCCATATTATCTTCCTGAAAGGAAAGATGGGAAATGTTGAGGAACTATCACGAAACAGACGGTCCAATAATAACATTAGGCTTATACACAGAAAGCTGTAGGCCTACTGTCATAATGCATGATCTGCATATACTCACAGACACAAAGTATGATCCAGCGAAGTCTCTTATCACGCCTGCAGAAGTACAGATCCCCATGTGACCAATGAAGGGGAGCAACCACCTGAACCAAACAGAGGTACAGCAATGTATTGGGGGGGGGGGGTTGGTACTGGGAATAAAGAGTGCACGCATATTATAGGGTGTATAACGGTATGGTAATTTAAATTCCAGCCCACATAGTATTTGCACATTCACTAGCTATAATGCAAGCTTGTGATTTAAATGTCCAAAAGATGCAATAGCCTACATGACCATTGATGTTAATCAACATGATCTGTCACGTAAATAGTGTCTCCTTTTCAGATGGTGAGAGCAAAAGAAAACAACCTGAAAAGTGTCTAATCGCGACAGTAGTGGAATAGGTGTCCAAACGATACAATAAGGATAACGGCTGTTTTTCCGGTCTAACCCCTGTGATAATTCATCATTACGTCATCATTACATCTATTTCGTCAGCCTCCGCCATCAGTCATTTTGACGCTGACGTAGTATGGCTGCAAAACTGACAGCGCAATACCGCGTAGGCGCGTATTGCGGTCGCGTTCCAGACCGCCTGGAAAGCAGTCAAGCGTCACATCTCACATAACCAGCCTGGATATTAATGCAGTCGTTTTATATCAACATCAAATAATTCCTGGGTAACAATTAAGTACCTTAGATTTCCATTTAAATTGGAAAAATAGCTTTTTAGCTAAAAAACTATTTCTCAAAGGTCCAATGTGAAGAAGCCCTTGGTGGGGGTCCTAGGCTGGCATGGTTACAATTGGTCTGTGTTTGTGAGGCGGGTTAGATGTACTAACAAATTCTTTAAAACGACTTTGATGGCAGCTTATGGTAGAGAAAATAACATTAAATTCCCTGGCAACAGCTCTGGTGGACATTCATGAAGTCAGCATGCCAATTGCAAGCTCCCTCAAAATTATCTTGGCAAAGGAGAAATGCTCACTAACAGATGTTAAAAAATGTGTGCACAACATTTCAGAGAAATAAGCTTTATGTGTGTATGGAACACTTCTGGGATCTTTTATTTCAGCTCATGAAACATGGGACCAACTCTACATATATTTTTGATCAGTATTAGTTTGTAGGACAGGTATTTCCAACCCCCCCCCCCCCTCCTAACTCAAACTCTCCTTGGCAGATTATGTATTATGCACATATTAAAAACAGTCAGAAACGCTAAAAGACATTGATAAATGACAGGGAAGCCCATATATTCAGGGACCTCACCTGAATCTTGCCAGGAGCAGAGATACTGAATGGATAGTTGTGGTCCTGTGTGTGGCCTATATTTCTGTGCAGGTGAATAACATTAGTAATACAATCCAAACCATCATGACCCTGGTTAAATACAAACTTGAGAGTGGTTCAACAATATTAGTCCTCTTTTATTTTTCTCTTGCAGCAGAATTTTGTCATTGGATTTTTCCCAAAGAAAAATAAACAAATAAAAAATATGTCTTAAAATAATTTTTTAACAAAGAAGTTACACATGGAAGCCTAATGTTAGAGGACTCCATCCTTAGGTTTTCTTTGAACCCACATGTCATCAGTGAGCTGGAGGTTTGCTGGTCGGCCAGGGGGCCGAGAGGCTCATTGTCCAAATTTGCCCTTTACAACGTTACCTTTAGACAAAATCTCATATAACCTCATAAGCAGAACTCCAACTGCAGCAGAGGACTCATGCTGGGTCCAACACTACAAGAAGGGAAAAATCCCCATCCCATTATTCCCCCAAAAAGGATCTCAAGAAGATATTTTCTGGGGAAAGCTGAAAGTGCTCGTGTGGGGGATCCTGATCCCCAAAAGCCACCAAATGGATAGCGTCTATGAAATTGCCTCTATGCCATGCATGAGTGATATTAGGCCTGGTGGTATTGCCCTAGGGTAGTGAAATACCCTTCTCTCTCCCTTACTTTCCCTCTCCCTGTTCAGAGCATCAGCCCAACATTGGTTCACTTTCCCATAATTCCCAGGTTTTCAAGACATCCTAGTTGGAAGATGTGTGCTTATTGCATACGGATTTCCGGTAATCTACCAACCGGGATTTATGGGAAAAAAATTTGAATTTTGTGGAAGTTACCAGAATTTTACAACCTAGGTCAACAAAGTTTGACAGATTTTCCAACCAATCAACACCTATCAATGAAATCAAACCCCCTAAACCCTACAACCATGCTTTAGAATTGCCTGTCTCTACATCGTAATCAACAAATGACAGAGGAGCAAATGTCTAAGTGTTGGAGAAAATGCGAGGAGCTACTGCTTCAGTTTGACAGCTTTGTCTTAACCTACATAATAAAAGTAAAATGGTAACATTTTGCATACCTGTCAATAAAACAGGCATATAGAGCCACAAGAAGAACTTCTCAACGATAACAGACAAAGCAAATGCAACATGGATCGTTGGCCATTTTTTACTTTCAAAAATTTGAACAAATTAGAATTCTAAACAAGAGAAATCTATTTTTTTTTATTTTTTTTGCCAGACCGAGTTGAAAAGAAACAAGGTGCACGATCCTATCAACACATTTCATTTTGTTGCAGAATCACTTCAAGACTGGGTAACACTTAAAGTCAAGACTTCTTGTGCTCTCTTCCTGTTAACCAATATTCCAACTTAAAAAAAGGATTGTAAATCGAAAACTTTAGGTAGAGACTTTCTGAGCTGGAGAGGGGCTGAGCCTAACCTCTTATACACCAATTGAAAAGCCCACTAGAGATGAAACGAAGCAACTTCCTGTGACCGCAAGTCTCATCCTCCAATGAGGACACTTTGGGGCCTCGCTTTGACCTCTAACCTCTGAGCTGTCTGCAGGCTAACCTACCAGAGGCCTGGGGCTTCTCCTTGTAGTGTTCCCTCCAACGCACTCCTTCTTTAAGAGGGTTTCGAAAGGGGTTGACTCCTTGCTCGTAGTGAAAAATTGGAGAGTGATCTCCTCTTGGTTACCGTATACGCCCAGTACCCCCAGCCTTGGAGCAACGGAGGGAGAGGCCGAGGTGATGTCTTTGGTGTTCTTAAAGTGGTGAAATGTTGTCGTTGTCACCCCAGTAGAATCCCCCCGGCAAACTGGTTTCCTCCAATCCTGCTTCGGGACGTGAAGGAGGGCGGTGCATAGTGCAGAGCTGTGACATGACATTCACTCCATGTTGCTTTCGTTTTAGAAGGTTGAATGAAACATGGACAAACAGAATATCTATGGTGCTTTTCCCCTCTCCACACACACACACACACACACACACACACACACACACACACACACACACACACACACACACACACACACACACACACACACACACACACACACACACACACACACACACACACACACACACACACACACACACACACACACACACAGGGTTTGGGAGGGGGTGCCTTGCTTCCTGCTGCCTCCATACTGTATGTGGTGTTGGGGCTACTAGTCTAGCTGGGCCGGCACTGCACCTGGCCGTCTGAGCTGTCCTCGTCGTCTGAGCCCTCTGGCCCGCGGCCACTGAGGCCCGTGATGCGGTAGCCCATGTTGAGCAGCATGACCTCCAGCGGGTCGGCGTTCATACGCCGCTGGTTGGCTGCAGCGGCTCCCTCCATGTCCTCCACCACGCGCCCGTTCCCACTCTCACTCTCCGTCTGGATGATGGAGGGAAAAGGATGGAGAGAAAGGTAAGAAAAGGGTTAACTTCTGGTGTATTATAGTCAGACTAGTTGTTTTTTTTACCACTACAAAGAAGGCCATAGGATAGAATAGATTACAGAGCAACTGTGACAATGCAATAATCAGATGTACTATTGTTTATTTATTTACTCATCCTTGATAGTTTTTAAAGCATGTATTGGCAGTTTTTTTAATCATCAAATACATTCTATCAAAGAATCAATCATGTTGGTGATTGAATGGATTGCTTTTTAAATGCATTTACTCTGTGTATAGTGTCCTTGTATAGTGTCCTTGTATAGTGTCCTTGTATAGTGTCCTTGGTGTTGAGGTGTCCTTTTACATCTTGTATCTTGCTGTATGTAATTTAATCTAATATAACTGAATAATGTCGTTAATGACCTCTGGCCTGGGGTTCCAGAGCCGCACCACAGGGTCGATGCCGCTGGTAGCCAGGAAGCAGTAACTGGGGTGAGGCTGCAGGCAGTTGACTATGGACTCATCCCCCTGGAGGATCCGCACCAGGTTAGCAGTCTCCTTCTCCCAGATGAAGAAGGAACCGTCGTCGGAGCCGCTCACAATGTACTGGCCTTTACTGGGAGGAGATTATATATACACTGAACAAAAATATAAAGGCAACATTTCAAAGATTTTACTGAGTTTTCCTCATATAAGGAAAATCAGTAAATTGAAATAAATTAATTAAGCCCTAATCTATGGATTTCACCTGACTGGGAATACAGACATGCATATGTTGGTCACAGATACCTTAAAAAAAAAAAAGTAGGGGTGTGGATTAGAAAACCAGTCAGTATCTGGTGTGACCACCATTTCCTTCATGCAGAGCGACACATCTCCTTTGTATAGAGTTGATCACTGTTGATTGTGGCCTATTGTCCCATGGCGTGTGGTCTGTGGCTGTGAGGCCAGTTGGACGTACTGACAAATTCTCAAAAACGACATTGGAGGCGGCTTATGGTAGAGAAATTAACACTCAATTGTCTGGCAACAGCTCTGGTGGACATTCCTTCAGCCAGCATGCCAATTGCACGCTCCCTCAAAACTTGAGACATCTGTGACAGTGCACTGCACATTTTAGAGTAGCCTTTTAATATCCCCGGCACAAGCTGCACCTGTGTAATGATCATGCTGTTTAATCAGCTTCTTGATATGCCACACCTGTCAGGTGGATGGATTGGCAAAGGAGAAATGCTCACTAACAGGGATGTAAATAAATTGGTGCAAAACATTTGAGAGAAATAAGCTTTTTGTGCGTATGGAACATTTCTAGGATATTTTATTTCAGCTCATGAAACATGGGACCAACACTTTACATGTTGCGTTTATATTTTTGTTAGAGAGAGAGAGAGAGAGAGAGAGAGAGAGAGAGAGAGAGAGAGTGTGTGAACTATTAGACCTTGTCATTGTTCGATACTGCACACAGGTGGCAGAGACATTTCGGTAACTTAATTTGAAGGGTACCTAAATAAGGACTTCATAACGCATTCATAATCAAAACAAGGCGTTCATAAGCAGTACATGAGCATTCTTTCATTCTTATGTCAACTACAGCAATTTGATACCTTAATGAACTGCTCATGAATGCATTCTTCAGGAGGCACCGAAGTTTCTATAGAACAGCATCATGTGTTTTTCTTTAAAGGTCTAAAAAATAATGTTGCACTCTTATATACAGTGCATTCAAAAAGTATTCAGACCCCTTCCCTTTTTCCACATTTTGTTACGTTACAGCCTTATTCTAAAATGGATTAAATAAAAATAAATCCTTATTTCCATAAGTATTCAGACCCTTTGCTATGAGACTCAAAATTGAGCTCAGGTGCATCCGGTTTGAATTGATCATCCTTGAGATGTTTCTACAACTTGATTGGAGTCCACCTGTGGTAAATTCAATTGATTGTGTTAACGTGCACGCTGAGAGTAGGGAAGCAATTACAGGAAGTGAATTTAAATAATAAATAATCCATAGAACAAAACAAGAAAAGCGAGTAGCGTACAGACATGAAACACTGAAACAGAACCAATAACACCTGGGGAAAGAACCAAAGGGAGTGACAGATATAGGAGAGGTAATCAGGAAGGTGATTGAGTCCAGGTGAGGTGCAAGTGCGCGTAACTATGGTGACAGGTGTGCGTAATAAAGAGCAGACTGGCGGCCTCGCACGCCGGAGAGGGAGTTTACGTGACAGATTGGACATGATTTGGAAAGGCACACACCTGTCTATATAAGGTCCCACAGTTGACAGTTCATGTCAGAGCAAAAACCAAGTCATGAGGTCGAAGGAATTGTCCGTAGAGCTCAGAGACAGGATTGGAGTTTGCCAAAAGGTATCTAAAGGTCTCAGACCATGAGAAACAAGATTCTCTGGTCTGATGAAACCAGCGGCAGGGACTGGGAGACTAGTCAGGATCGAGAGAAAGATGAACAGAGCAGAGAGATCCTTGATGAAAACCTGCTCCTGAGCGCTCAGGACCCTACAGACTGGGGTGAAGGTTCACCTTCCAACAGGACAACGACCCTAAGCACACAGCCAAGACAAGTCTCTGAATGTCCTCGAATGGCCCAGCCAGAGGACGGACTTGAACCCGATCTAACATCTCTGGAAAGACCTGAAAACATCTGTGCAGCGACGCTCCCCATCCAACCTGACAGAGCTTGAGAGGATCTGCAGAGAAGAATGGGAGAAACTCCCCAAATACAGGTGTGCCAAGCTTGTAGTGTAATACCCAAGAAGACTCAGCGCTGTAATCGTTGCCAAAGGTGTTTCAACAAAGTAATGAGTAAAGGGTCTGAATGCAATATCAGTGCTTTGTCATTATGCATTATTGTGTGTAGATTGATGAGTGGAAAAAACGATTTAATCAATTTTAGAATAAGGCTGTAACGTAATGTGGAAAAAGCCAAGGGGTTTGAACACTTTCCGAAAAAACTGTATTCTCCCAAAAATGTAATGGGAAAAAACATAACCAACATTTCAGAACGCAGTGCCTTCTTCAGGGTTGACTATACGTTAGTCAGCACCTCTACAAAAAATGTGCCCGTGAGCTCATGCTTTTTACCTTTCTTTACAGGTCAACAACTATTATTAACATATAGAGTGTTTTTAGAATGTTTAATATATCAGTGTCTAAAATGCTCCACTGACCTGCCAAAGAAGTTGGCCTCCTTGATGTCTGTGGTGGTGTTGCAATGACCACAGTAGCGGTGTTTGTAGTCGTAGCTGCGCTCTCTCAAGACGACCTCGTCTTCCGGGATGGACTCCTTCCTGCTGAACGTGTGGAAGCGCATCGAGCTGTTGTCCTTTTTGTTCTCAGCTACGAACAGACACCACATGGAAATAAACAATGCATTATAACAAATCAAATCCGTATACTAACTAGACTTTGCACAATTGCCTTTGTGGGATACATAAGGTATTTTGAATTGAATCAACATATCAACACAAACATATTGTAAATTCATGTGGGAAAGGTGATGTGGGAAAAGTCAGAGGTCAGCCAAAATCACACTTTATTTGGAGGGGGGGGGGGGGGGGGGGACAGACGATTACCCAACCCAACATCACCATTAACCCCTTCTCACCAGAGTCCATCTTGGAGAAGAGGGCGGCCTTGATGTCCTTATCCAGGGCGTCGCAGGCGCTGCTGTGGGCTTGCTCTGGGAACTTGCCCTTGAAGTCATCCAGGCACTCCAGAGCCTCGGCCACGTACTTCAGCTCAAAGAGGCAGCGTGCCAGACGGAAGTGGGCCTTCAGGTGCCCAGGGTTGAGGGACAGGGCCTTCAGACAGTCTCTCAGCGCATCGTAGTGGTCCCCGTCCCTGGGGGAGAGAGAGAACACATCACACACACACACAACTGTAAATACCACACAGTCACACACATAACATCTGTAACAGCATAGTGGTAAACCGTTTTAAAACGTGGTGAAACAGGGACGTTATACCTGAATATAATTGTTTATTTTCGCTGCAAAACATTTTGCTACAGTAGGCCTTACTGAACATGTTCTGTAACAGGAGAAACACAGAAGGAGAGTGAATGAGGCTAGGGGTTAGCTAGGGATCAAGGTCGAATAAGCTGCCTACCACTTGCGCTTCATGTAGGCGGCGGCGCGGTTCCCGTACAGCATGGCGTTGTGGCTGGCCTCGTGGAGGCCCAGACTATAGAGCTGGATGGCCTGAGTCCACTGCTGCTGGGCAAACGCGTCGTTGGCCTGCTGCTTTATCCGTTCCAAGTGAGGCGGCAGCTCACCAGAACTAGGGAAGAAAGGTGAGGAAGACGAGATGAGATAGTGATGAGAGAAACTTGGGATTTCACCACCCATAGCGTAGTATTTCTATAAATACACTACGGCTAGGATATCTGTTATTTTTACTGTTATTTTGCTGCTTTTATTTTTTACTTATCTATTGGTTTACCGAACTCTTATTTTTCTTAAAACTGCATTGTTGGTTAGGGCTTGTAAGTAAGCAAGCATTTCACTGTAAGGTCTACACCGGTTGTATTCGGCGCATGTGACAAATACGATTTGATTTGATCTGTTGCTAAATGTAATATGCAGGTAAGAATTTAAAGAAAAAATCAAAACTATTAAAATCAAAACGTGAGAAAAAAAAAGGTTACCCAGAGAAAATGTTGCTTTCTGCGAATCGAAGTCGGCTGGCTGGCAAGTGAATTCCATTTGACACACCGTTGGTTGTCTTTCCATTCTGAACATCTGTTGGAATATCAAGATTTTAGAAATATCTATACAGCTCTGGCCATTACAAAGTTGTACTGCAGCACAGTAAAAAACATTTGTCGCAAAGTCGATGTAAACTGCACTGTCAGGGACATTTAAAAAAAAATAAAAAAAATGCATTTCATTACATGGGTAATTGTCAAGTGATTGATAATGACCTTGGTG
Organism: Thymallus thymallus; assembly: GCA_023634145.1. NCBI lineage: Eukaryota > Metazoa > Chordata > Actinopteri > Salmoniformes > Salmonidae > Thymallus > Thymallus thymallus. Next base: position 30,055,261 of record CM042416.1, on the reverse strand, counting down.
GTTGATGTCACCCTGCGAGAGAGCAGTTTGTCACATTGACAATGTACCTTGATGTACACTGCTGCAAGAATTCGCTTATATAAACTATGGGCACACTTTCAGAGAGCAACTACACCCCTCCATAGAACTCCTTGGTCATAAATAATACATACTGTACATGTCATTTTAATGGCCAAATACTGTAGTGAGCTTTGGGCTATTTCCATAGTCATAATACCTGCTGATTGGCGCTTTTTCGGAAGCAGATAGGTGTATGGCTTCTGTTTGAACGTCAAGTCAAATAGATACACCTGCAGACAAGAAAAAGCACATTCCCGGTAAAGTTACCCTTTTGAACCCAACCACGGGTAATCATCGACTTTAATGATTTGGTTTCAGAGTTAAAGTAGTATTACTTGTTGGAATTAAAACCTGACTATCTGAGAAACAGATGGATTTTTGCCTAGTGGGCTGACCTGGAGTTTTGACCTGAAATAAGAGTTTAACTTCCGGGACGTTTCCTCTTCTGGGAAGCCACCTTACCTGTTCTCCTCCCATGTTAACTAGCAGCTCGGTGCCGTCGGGGCTGAAGGTGACGTAGGTGGCCACCAGGACCCTCAGGCGGTTATTGTAGTCCGGGAGCTTCACTGGCAGGTGCCCTGAGGTGACGGAACAAGGAGAAGAAGTTGGGTTAGAGGCATACAGAATCACCTTACCTGTCCCACGAGTTTACTTCCATATATTGCAAATGACTGCGTTATAACTCACACATTGACTATGTTTTTACTGTGTGTTTTTACTGTTTATAATGCACTGTAGATACTGTATGGGCTTCATAGAAAGTGTTTACAGCTGTTATTTATCAATACATTTTGTTATAATAAGCCAAACCATACGATCACACACACACACACACCTGCGACATAATACTGCCCCGCTCCGTCTGGGATGGGCTTCTGCCTGTCGCAGAATGTGTGCACTCCTGCCGATGTGCTCTGACTCGCAGACTTCCTGTGAATGGGAGTGAGAAACATGAATGATTACCAAATCATGCCCCATCTGTGTCTATATAAAGTCTCAAAGCTGAGAAAATAACATTGGTATTACTGATGATAGCCCAGAGTAGTATGGAGACATATTAGACGTTCTATTCAATAGTCGCGATATTCCTTATGTGATATGAAATGAACAAATATTACATTAAAAACTCAAGCAGTGAGAGCTAAATCCTAACTTCAGATTTGAGAGGACTTGGACTTTCAGGTAAATTATGTATTGATGTCAATGGAAACTTGAGTCACACGCATCGATCCCAAGTTAGGATTCTGGCCTGACTGCTACTCACCTGTGGTTGTGGATCATGCGCATGTCGTAGAGGCGTACAAAGGGCCCGTTGGCGCCCACTGCTAGGTAGTTATTATTTTGCGGGTTGACAGCCAAACACTTAGCCTCCACTAGCTGACCACAGTATTCCGTCAGGTCGATGAGCACCTCCGAACGCTTCCCGCTCTCCCTCAGGTCATATTGCCTAAAGTAGTTGTAGAAAAAAGCATATCATCATGACATCAATCATCTCCAGAGAGTCAGAACTAAGCTCTTTTAAATATTGTTTGTTTTGAATTCTTTCAAATGTTAGATTTTTGCAAGGTCTAATTGCGTGTAAGTTGTAGCAAAACTGCAATTTGTGTCCAAAGCCAGCTTGCTCAACTAACTACTATACTTTGTACGTGGGAGATATATTTTGAAGTTAGTCAAAAAACAAAAACATAAGCCATTACAGCAACATTAGCCCTTTGAGTCGTAAGCACGGGGGCAGTCAGGCAGTGATGCACCGTGGCAGTCAGGCAGTGATGTACGGGGGCAGTCAGGCAGTGATGTACGGGGGCAGTCAGGCAGTGATGTACGGGGGCAGTCAGGCAGTGATGTACGGGGGCAGTCAGGCAGTGATGTACGGGGGCAGTCAGGCAGTGATGCACGGGGGCAGTCAGGCAGTGATGTATTGTAGAGACAATAGGATACTAAAGCCCCCTCCATCATTCACTGCCTCTGTCTGAGCTGACCCCCCTATGGGAACCATAGCCTGAAGCCAACCACGCATCTGCAGTAGTCCACAATGCCCACTGCACACCTAAGCTTTCAAGGGTACTTAAAGGGTATTCTCTGGAGATAAATTCATCTTCAAGACAGTGAGTGATGGAAGTGCTGTTATGGTATGTGGCCACAGAGACCCAGAGAAGTCCCTGGGAGAGCCAAGGAACTGGTAGGGAACGGCTTGAGGTAAGGAAGGGGCCCACAGCATAACGCTTCCGTTCCAACCTTACCGTTTCATGTCATCTTTTCACCTTCGATATTCTACTACAAGCCAGTAGAAATAACATGATGCATCTGACAATGTATCTGACACACCTTAACCAATTAACATATTTGGATGCTCCAATGGTTAGCTAGCTACTGGGGCTCTGACCTGATGATGCCGTCCTCCGCAGCACTCCAGAAGGTGTTAGGCCACATGGGTGCCGTGGCGATGCGCTTGACACGGTTGGTGTGATCCGAGAACATGTGGATGGTCTCCTTGACCGACACGTCGTGCACATGAACCTTGGTGTCTGCTGCACCCGTCACTAGGATACGGTCACCTGAGTGAGGGAGAAACTGCAAAGGGCGACGGTAAAAAAACACGGATAAAATAAGAAACAATAAGAAAGAAGCTTAATTTCTACACAAAGACGTTTACCATCAAGCAGTTTATGATTTTACCTTCACAGAGAAGATGTTTGCTGCATGCCCTGTGTGCATAGTGGTGAGCTTCTTGTGTTTGAAGGGGTCCCAGATGATGCAATGTTGGTCATCTGAGCCCGATGCCAGCAGACTGCATAGAACAAGAGTAAACATTACAGATGGGCCAACATAAATGTAGAAGTGGTAAATATAGTCAGTAAATAGAACCCTGGTTTCAGCTCAGGACTTACTCTCCACGTTCGTTCCATTCCAGGCAGTTCACACACCCAGTGTGGCCCTGTTGACACAACAGATACAGGCTGTCAGATTGGCAAAGACGTTAATGCTGTATGTGCACAGAATCAAACACACACACAAATCACCTGCAGCTCTGCCTCCAGTCCAAGCCTATTGATGAAGGGGTCTGTGACGTGATACTGCCTTTGGAAGCCCAATGCTCTCTTGTCCTGCAGACAATAAGGCAAAACATTACCTGTCGTTCCCCATAATCTCCTGTTTCACTCTGTCCAACATAATTAAAGCATTTCAGTGTACTAGTGTTCATTACTGAATAGATTGCATTTGAGGGTTTTTTACTCATGTATCCTGAAAACAAAATATGAAAATTCAGCTAGGGCGGTTTGTTTGGGTAAAAAGAGTACAATATTTCATAAAAACAGGTACTTAAAACGTTGGACTCACCTTGATCTGCCTGTGCAGGATGTCTCTGGTGATGTTCACAGCAGACATGGCCTCACAGCAAGTCATAGAGCATGGACTAGAGGTGCAGGGTCCGAGGGTCAAAGGTCAGATGGCATCTGCAGGAATGGGCTGCAATTTGAGACAACGAACAGAACGGACATCACACAAAGAACAAGCTTACTTAGATAGGATTAATATGCAAACAGATATGTCTGTTTCTAAACTAGCTTCATCAGTTCAATGGACAGTGGAGTAATGTACACCTCCTAAATCAACGAGGGGTTCCCAAGTGTTTGAGGTTTAAATACTGAAACATAACTGTTAGCTAACTAGAACATCAACTGGTTATATCTCAGGTAGATGTGTGCACACAATTCCTTCCTAATACTAGCCATTGCGACTGATGTTTAGATTAGTCAACTAACAGTGACGAAAGCTAGCTGGATTAGCTAGCTACCCATAGCCAATAATAACAAGCTGTATAAACACAGTGACAGCAGGCTGGGTTGGCCTGCCAAAAAGACAGACATAAATACATACATATACAGCTCTGTCACCGTAACTAGATATTTCTGACATTCCCTAAAAAAGAAAAAGCGTTGTACCTGTGTCGTCTGGCCTTCAACTCGAAATATTTGCCCAAGTTTCCAGATAACGACAGAGCCAGCTATCCAGCCAGATACTGAGCTACAGTCAGCTAGCTAGCTAGCTAAGCTAACGTGAGACGATTTATTCAAGAAACTGGGAAATCTCTATGCACTAGTTGTCTATCTATCTTGCACTTTAGCTACTCCTTACCAATGAAAGTCAAACTGTAATAAAAGCGCTTAATAATCAATATTTTGCTAAGTGTTGACTGTCACTGCTTACTTACATGGGTTTCTCAACTGACTGAACCCTCCCACTACCCTTACGTGAACTAGCTGACGTAAACTAGCCTTTGGATATGAATTTTAGGAAGAAAATTATGAGTACACCACTCTGTGAATTGCACCGCTGTTTTTTTTGTTTAATCGCACGACTACTGTTGAGTGACAGGTCAATTCTGCAAATGAAAACAAGTTTGCTTGTTATTTATTTTATTTTTCCAGTGGTGTAAAGTATTTGAGTAAAAATACTTATAAAGTACTACTCAAGTATTGGGGGGTGTGGGGGGGGGGGGGGGGGTATCTGTATTTTTTATACTTTTACTTAACTACATTCCGAAAGAAAATGATGTACTTTTTACTCCATACATTTTCCCTGTCAAGCTAATGTACTAGTTACATTTTGAATGCTTGGCAGGACAGAAAAACATCCCTGGTCATCCCTACTGCCTCTGATCTGGCGGACTCGCTAAACACAAACGCTTCATTTGTAAATTAGGTAGGTGTGTTCGAGTTCCCCTGTCTATCCGTAAATAAATAAAAATATGCATTTTGTACATCTGGTTTGCTTAATATAAGGAATTTGACATTATTTATACGTTTACTTTTGATACTTAAGTATATTTGGGCAATTTCATTGACTTTTGATACTTAACTATATTTAAAACCCAATACTTTTAGACTTTTACACAAGTAGTATTTTACTGGGTGACTTTTACTTTTTACTTGAGTAAAAATTAAGATAACTTAATAGAAAAAGACTCAAGTATGAAAATTGGAGACTTTTTCCATGTCTGTATTTTTCGACTTATTAACCTAATGCAATATGAGATCAGCAATGACATCCAGCACTGTTTTCCTTATGAGATGTACGAAGGAGTGTGGCCTGTTGGACAAAATAACGGATTAATAATAAATGAATCCTGAAATAATTCATAAAATAATATATATCCTGATACATATTAATATTATTATACTATTATACTACTATTAGTATATAATACTAATAGTAGTATATACTACTATTATACTATTATCCCGGGGGATCAATAAAGTACCTATCTATCTATATGCAAATAGAATTTCATGACTCTCAATCATGATATTACTGCATGTCAGTGAGACTGGTCCAGTGGCAGGCACAATCATCTCAAAGTGGAAAGCACCTGTAGAAATTCACCAGTTCTCACCATTGTATCTACATTATGATATCAGATCAGTGCAGATGAGGAGAGGAAGCTGCTTTAGAGTATTTACTTTTTGAAATAGAGAAGCACAGGTGAACATTGCTACCTACCAAAGAGGTAGTGCTGAATTTCCCCAAACTTCTTTGCAGCTTCTATGAATTACAGCTGATCGTCTGTCTTGGTGAGGCAAAGTGTTCAGCTCGCATGTCGGAGACAGGTATCTAAGGGTAAGCACCCATTTTATGGATGTTCAACTTCTTTCTTAGAGAAATTCTGAATGTGTTTTTAAACCCTTGGCAAAGCTTGGCACAGAGGTTTCTGCTACACACTCTGAAGAAGGCATAGCAGCCGAAACACATATGTATCATGTTCTGGCCTTTTGCACCTGCACTGTGTTTTTTCGTAGCTGCTTGACAAAGAAATTTCCCCTCTGGGATCAATAAAGTATCTATCTATCTATCTATCTATCTATCTATCTATCTATCTATCTATCTATCTATCTATCTATCTATGGGGTTATAATTATCCTTGTGGACATGACAAGATCATAATGGCATTAACTTGCACCAAAAATTAAGGGTGACATGGTATATCTTCAAATATGAACATTTTTATCATGAATCATCCAAAGACCACCTTCAAAATGTTTTGTACACCCGTTTTCACCCAGTCAGCTGTCCTGCCTCTGCCTCTAATTCTGTTTTGTACACCCGTTTTCACCCAGTCAGCTGTCCTGCCTCTGCCTCTAATTCTAAGATCGATTTGTTGTGCCATAAACTGAAACTTGGAACTAAGCATGCTTCTTTTTTCTTCTTCTTCTTCTGTGTATTTCAGGAAGTCAATGCCATGATTCTGGAAATTGTGTGGAGACTATTGTCACCAGTGCAGTGGAGTCTGTGTATTGTATCCCTTCTCCTGCTTCCCATAGTATCAATGATATGTGCGATCCGTTCAAAAAGGTAATACTTCTTCTTTTATTATGGCCCTTTATGAGCGTTTTGTAGGTATTGCTGACATCCTGTCTGCATTTTTTTCCAATATAGAAAGATGTCCAGGTTGTCATTGACTGAAATGGGACAGATCTCTGGTGAAAGGGTCAGTGTACAACATACCTGGGAATGTACCATTCACCTTACCAATTCATTTACATTACCATTGACTGATGTTTGTGGATGTCCTTCTCCAATAAAATAGTCAAACTTAATGTAAGGCTGGCATTCAAATGCACAGAATAATCAGACTGAACTGAACCAATGGCTCCCTCTGCTGGTACTTATATGATTGCTCATTGCAGACCCCAGATTCAACTGAGGTCACGACCACAGAACTAAGGAAGAACATCATTGGACCAGCATCCTCAAAAGGAAAGTCAACCCAGTCCCAAAGAGAACACAGAGGTCAGAGTCAGTTGTTATCACACTAGCAGTGGGACATGTTTCCCCACGTCACATTCAGCTCATTGTTTATGTTCCACTCTGTGCAGGGTCTTTCCCAGGGCAGGACACCCCAAGGCCGGTGAAGAAGGCTTTGAGGCAGTTGCCTCCCTTACCTGAGCTGGAAAAGAGCGTTGTCCGCCGACACAGCAGCTACACTGGTTCCGTAGTGTACGACGTTGTGGCCAGGGAGGTCTGTAATCCATGGCCCACTACAGACAATAAGGCTTCTCAACAACAGACAGCAGACGGCAGCAACCATCTGGAGGAGGTAGATGAAAAGGGAGAAGTGCCGTTCCCTGTCTATGCCAAAATCAACAAAACCAAAGTTTGCCCGAACTCATCAAGACGTTCACAACTGTATGCCAAAGTGAACAAGACTAGCCGCCAGACTGTGAAATCTGAACTACTGCACTGCAGTGACTGATAATAAGTCAACACCGTGACTGATATGTCCTCCAAATGCTAAATAGTCTACTATGTTTTATGACTAAAGCTTATTTGAGACAAATTGCTTCAAATGCCAATCTGATTTGTGTAAACGGACGACAAGTGTAATCCAACAGATAACAAGAGTAAAAAGTATCACTCACTCAGTCAAATGCATAACGTTGTTTTGTTCCTTCTTAGTGTTTACATGCGTGTGGGTTTCTTATGTTGATTCTCAGGCCCACAATGCTACAAAGACACAGCAATGTAGTCTTCTGACTTATGTCTCAAAAGACAACAAATGAAGTGTGTTTGCTCTATGTTCAATCATTCCACTGCACAATCTGCCAATTGTATCATAATCAGATCAAAGGACTGGGCCAGACAAATGGAACCTTCCCATGGTTCCCCTCCATGTTAAAATGGACGGGACTCTGAAGTTGTTAACAGGATCTCGACTTAAGGCCAGAGGACTGTAGAAGGGCGAAAATGGATGTAGAGCTAGATTTAAGCAGCGAGTCGAGTAAATGTGGCGAAGACGAAAGTTCTGAATGGGCTAAAATAGTGTCGAAAACTGGAGCAAAAGGAAAATTGTATAAGATTGAAGTGAATGAAACGTGTGTAAATGATAATGAATCGCTTCTTGTTGGGATGCGTTTATTCAACAAGGATGCATATGTGGGGAAACCCTTTTGAAGTATCGAAAACGGTGAAGTATGCGATTGGTAAAGTGGAGTATGTCAGAGTGACTAGGGGCGGTCTTATTTTGATTAGATGTGTTTCTAATGTGTTCTAATGAGCAGAGGAAGATTGCAATAGACCTTAAAAGAATCAGGACAACAGAAGTATCGAGTTTTGAACTTCGGAGTAGAGCACCCGTTACATGAGTGATCTCGGGGGTGACGACGGGTGTTCAGGTTGAATCAATGAAGAGACGTCCTGCCTGGTGTGGTTGGTGCCCGGCGTCTGACCCGCTGGGTGAATGGGGAAAAAAGAGTCTGTCGGTATTGATGTTTTTTGATGATGAGCAAATACCTACACGTGAAACTTGGATATGTAAGATATGCAGTGAGAGCCTTCGTTCCCAAACCATTGCAGTGTAAAAATTGTAAAGGATTTGGTCACGTTGCAAGTGTGTGTAGACGAACGGAGTATAATGTTTAAAAGGTTTATTTTTGTTGCGTTCATTGTCACAGTTGTAAACTGTACAGCACAAGTCTCAAAGAAATCGAAGAAACTGGACATTATTGTGGCTGCGGCAGAAACGTTTTTGGGACTGAAGAATTTTACTTCTGTAGATTTGCAAGGAGTACTGGCGACGGAAAATCCGCCCTCTCAGGGTTCCCTTGAGCCCGTGTAGGGATCAGATATGTTTTATTTATGTTTAACAGAAAGTTTATGAGTAGTTTATTTATTTTTTGGGGGGGGGGGTGTTTGTTTTGGCAATGTACTATTTTTTTATTAGGGTGGATTAAGTTAGTACCACTATTACATATTTATTTAAATAAATAAATTAAAACGTGGTTGTTTCAAACCGTCCTGTAGGTGGCGACAGTACACATTTTGGGTGTAGGCCGCCATAAAATCCACAGAAGAAGAAGAAGAAGAAGTTGTTGCTTACAGTTTGTATTGTTTGAGTCAAATCAGAGGCGGGTTAGCTAGCTAGCTAAACTCCACAACGGCAGCTGGTAGCGAATTATTGAGAGCGACCGAAATTACACATCTGCTAATCTCGGCACACTCACGGAGTTAGTTTTCAAGTATTGCAGAAAAGGTAGGTTTAGGTGACGAAGTTATGTTACGCTGTCACGATTCGTTGCTAACGTTACTGGTAGCTAACGCTACGATGCAACTTTGTTGGCTAGCTAACGCTGTTATTTGTATGCATAGCCTGGCTAAAATGTGCCTGGATATGCAGCCGACTAGCTTAGATAGCTAACAAAGTTAATTAGCTAGCTAGTTTGTTTGATAAAACGCTAACAAACACAATTGACATGTAGTTACCCATCGACGTAATATTACAGTTATGCTAGGTGACGTTAGGTAGGTAGTTAAAGTTAGGGTCCGTGCTATTTCCCCCCCATTTGAAATTAACATTTTAAAATGGTTAAGATAAGGGTTTGGTAGGGTTTCAAATGATCCCGGATAGCACTGACCTTGTTTGTTATCTAACGTTATTTCGCTAACCAATAACTAACGTTAACTGGCATAAGTTATATCTAGGTAGATAGTTACCTACACCGATTTCGTTTTCTAACTTAACGTTAATCAGCTGTTTTCCAGTCCTTTGGACTAACTTCAACTGGAATCTGGGACATTCAGCTGATGTTGACATTGAGTGTTTCCCTTGGTTCTTCAATTCAGTTTAGACTCTCACACCCCTCCATTAAAACCACTCAAGGCCCCGTTAAGCAATTTCGAGGTGTGTGTTCTTGCCAACACAGTTGATCTGTCTGCCCAGAAATACTCACTGAAATGCCTGATGTTCCCCTGTTGCTGTGGCTCTACTCTGTAGTCTCTTGAGCAATTGCTGTGATATTATATAACAAGGGGAGGGGGGGGGGCTTGTGTTTAGTTCTTTCCTATGCTTTTCTCTCACTGTTCTGCACATCACATTGCTTTAGGGATAGAACAGTGTGCTATTTGGCCGCTCCAGGGGTGCAACGTTTTGAAACGTTCAGATATAAATATGTTATGTAGAACAAACATGCCTCCAACATGTATAACATGGAGTTGTGTTGCCTCTATTTATGGCATTTCTATCTGCAGCGTTTGGCAGCCGAATGTGGCCCAGAACTTGACACAGATGTTCATAATATCACTCTCTTCTTGACAGGTGACGGTGAGTGGAATGACCACCTCGCAGAGATACCTGGAGTCTAAGCTGACAGGTAAAGCTGACCGTATGCTTCCCTGTAGTGTTTGTCATTCAACCAGAGACTACTAGTTTTCATGCAGATATATTTAAACTTGAGAAATACTGCACCAATCCAAAACCCTCTGCAAAAACGTCAAAATTAATGACAGTTTTATTGATTTATCATAGATTAATTGTTTCTGGCAATGTTGTTGCAATGTTGTTGCTACGGTGGCTCAAGGAGGACAAACAATAATATTGCCTTGTTTTTGTAAGAAAATGTTCAGCTAGGAGCAAACCAAACCTATGTAGCTATGCGGACACCTTTCCTTAATAAATAAGGAAAAATACCTGCTTGTTGTGAGGTGTTATTAGTGTCACTTTGTGGATGTTGGCTGTGCTTTTCACACATCGTATGCGTTTCAGCTAAGTTTCCTGACATGGAGTGGCAGACGCCAGCTGTGTCTGAGAAGTTCCAGAGCCGCTTTGGCCGCCGGCCTGGGACAACAGACAGTGGTGACACGGGGCTAGGCAGCACAGAAGGTGAGAACGTCCCGTCCCCCTGCTCTGACTTCCTTGCCTGTACTACCACAACACCCATGCTTATTATGCAACATTTTTTTTTATTTTTTTTATTTAACCTTTATTTAACCAGGTAGGCCAGTTGAGAACAAGTTCTCATTTACAACTGTGACCTGGCCAAGACAAAGCAAAGCAGTGCGAAAAAAAACAACACAGAGTTACACATGAGAATAAACAAACGTACAGTCAATAACACAATAGAGAATCTATATACAGAGTGTGCAAATGTAGGTTAGGAAGGTAGGACAATAAATAGGCCATCGTGGTGAGATAATTTACAGATTAGAATTAACACTGGAGTGATAGATGTGCAAATAGAGATACTGGAGTGCAAAATGAGCTAAAATAATAAATATGTGGATGAGGTAGTAGAGTGGGCTATTTACAGCTGGGCAATATACAGGTGCAGTGATCGATAAGCAGCTTTGACAGCTGATGCTTAAAGTTAGTGAGGGAGATGGGAATCTCTAGCTTCAAGGATTTTTGCAATTTGTTCCAGTCATTGGCAGTAGAGAACTGGAAGGAATGGCGGCCAAAGGAGGTGTTGGCTTTGGGGGTGACCAGTGAAATACATGCCATATAGCTCAGTTCCGAAAACACCCCCCACACAGCTGTACACAGTACACACTGTTCTCTATGTTCACTGTGTAGAATGAAAGGAGAACTCCACAGCAGCTTGCTGTTTCTCTCTGCGACTATGTTTGGAACAAGGGGTCGGAGGTCAACATCCTCTGTTGTTGAGTACAGCCTATTTATAGGCAGGGTGATGTGCTCATGATCCATGGTCAGGAGATTTCCAGGGGTAGATTATATTCCCTACCGGTGACTCGGCCTACCTAATTGGGGAATAGGGGGGTGGAAGACTAGGACTGGACAGCTAAATGGAAACTCTGAACCCTTGCCCCTTTCTTCTTTGCTGAGTGATACATGTAAGGCTCACAGATTAGCTGCAGCTAATGGGTTTTAAATGAGAACATCATTTGGGAAATACTAGGACTGGAGGTGTATTTACTGTCCATATGACCTATTGAAGGTGAGACTGGAGTGCTTTGGTATTAGTGTTATGTGTCTGTGTGTTTGCCTATTTGAGATTCTAATAATTGGGCTTGAGTCCGTTGAAAACCATTGTAATCATGCCATACTATCTGCATTCACAATTAAACACTAAAATGAGAATAGCATTTAATGAGACTCTTCTATTTTGGGCCCAACTGTCAAGCAAGCTAGTGCTGCTGATACACTCGCGCTGATACACCCGCGCTTTAACTGATAACAGTGCTTAGCAACATGAGTCCTGACTCCTTCAACTCCCTTACGCCAGTCTAAACCGTCAAATGAGAGGGTCAGGGCGGACATAGTGTAGCGTCAGAGAGTTCAAAGGTCAGTCTGACAGGTCATCCTTCATAGGCACTGATGTGTTGTTTTTGTGGCCCTGGATGAAGTGGTTTGGTCTTTGAACACCTGATTGTATCCTACTTTCCAATTGTGTATTTCTATTTGTGATACATGTTCTGGTCATGGTTATTCTGGTGCTAGCATTTTATTACGTCTTTGCTGAATTAAGTTTGAGTGAGCTTATAAACCATTACCTGCTGGAAAATTTAACTTTAAGCTTCAGTTCCACATAGGCCTAGTTTGTTCTCCCTCAGAGCGTCAGAGCAGTTTGGACTTGTCCTAGCCAGACAGACTCATGAATCAGTCGAGCCTCGAAGGCACCTGAACATTTCATGTTTTCACTGGAAGAGCCTCTGTCTTTGCCAGTTCCTTCCCGTCTTGTGCTCACTAATTGTTGTTTTCCCCTGCCGTTGCTAAACACGGCTCTCTTTTTAGCCTCCTGCTCATTGTTTTTAGTCTCGCTTTTGGGGTGTACGCGTGTGACGTGCATGGGGCGGTAAGAGAGGGCTAGGTGCTTAAACAAGCAGCCGGCACAGATCACTCTGTAACCTGAGAGTGGGGCTATAAATACCCCTAACCTTTCCTGCCTGTGTCTGTTTGTGTGTGGTCGCTCTGAGCGCTGTACCGGGCGGCCTGGCTTGGTTATTCTCTAGGACTACTCCCTGCAGTACAAGACCTTCTTGCCTGCGACACTACACTGCTGTCAGCCTAGAACCTTCGAGCCTACAGAAAAATGCATTGGAAGGAATTCGGCATCAGCCTTAAACATCTTGCTGTAACACTCGGCTGTTAAATGTCACGGCTAATAACACATTCTCCCAGTGTCGGAGTGAGTGCCAGGTGAGCAGGCTTTGTCACTTTCTCTTTAAATAGCTGTTACGAAATAGGGCTTGTGCATGGGGTCTGCTGTTAGCTGTCACACAGGCCTAGTTGTTTTTTTTGTTTTTTTGTTTCCAGTGCTTTAAACTCTGGTTTCTTCATTTGAACACTGATGTGTCTAATGGTTTCCATTTCAAAATGTGGCTTAGTATTCATTATGACAATAAAAACGAGTTCCTGTGTGTGTGTGTGTGTGTGTGTGTGGTCTCATGATCTGAGGTTAGCCCATTTGTCTCTGTTCTTGCATGTGGTAACGATGCCACAATGGGTTTCTTGGTTTGTGTATGAATTGTCTTTCTGTTGGCAATGAATAAAAGCAAACACAATGGTCTCGTTAAGGTTTATTTGAATTGGACAATGCCCTTTTGAAATGCATTGGAATGTGCCAGGGAGGACCCCTAAGACGCATGTTCTAAACCTGTTACTTTTACGTTTGGTTGGGTACTTACTAGTCTACTTACTAGGTCAGTCAGTACTAGTGGTGTCACTTGACAAGCAAAGTGGGCCACCCACTGACCCCAGTCACGGTGAATAGTATGCTTCACATCACCACCTGAAAATAGTGTGGATGGTATTGGGCATGTACACCATACCAACTCTCTGCAAAGGAATCTTAAGCCAGAGATCGTTTGGAGAAAGGAAGAGTTGTACTCTGTTCTCGAGGCCATTCACTGAATTCAATGCCACTCGAGAGGCAGTTTTGTTCACCACTTCCCAGTGAAAGCGAAGTACCTTTATTGTTACTTAGAGATGAAACGGTAGGAAAATTTCATAGCACGATTATAGTGACCGAAATTATCACAGTTATCAGTATCGTCGCGGTATTGTTAATGTGCTGGAAATATTCCAAATGTACTGATATACACACACACACTGAAATAATTTCACCAAGTTTTATATTCAAAACCAACAAACAACAAATAAAATGTGTGCATAAACATTAAAATAACATTAACAGGTTTTAATGAACACAACCATAAGTAAGCAAATCAAATGTTCATATAAAAGCAACACAAGTTAAAGAAATGAGCATGTAAACAAATACAATGTGTTGACATTAAAATAACAACACAAAATATGGAAACCAATCAAATGAACAGCACTGATTGTATGTCCGTTCTCTCCTTCATAAAGAAATAAGGTGCTGCTAACAGGCCTGACATCCTGCATGTACGCGTTTTTGTTCACTTGAGATTGAAATGTAAAAATGTATCATGTCCTTTGCAATGTAATATGAAAGGGCAGCAGTGAGGTCTTGAGCATGTTTTGATGTGGGTACATAAAGCAGCCTGCCCTTGCTCGAGTGTCTGTCACAACTGTAGATGAGAAGGAACCAGTAACATCTGGTTTTGCCTGCTGCACGCCCACTCTGTAAACAAGGGAATAGCAAATGTATTATTATTATTATTCACACACCGTCTATCTTCTATGTTGCATTTGAGTAGATGCAATGACACCATGCACAATTTACATAAATACAAATGAGTCTTAAGACGGTGATAGTAATTACAATGAGCCCAACAATTGACATAAATACAGGAGTCTATAGAGTTTCTCCTGTTGGAACACTTATACAACCAAGTCGAAGACTGCCGTGTTATCGTGTGCAATGGACGAATAGTCTGCAGACACACGACTCATACAGCAGCAGAACAACGTGTAGTGTTTTTACAAGAGTAGGTAACACTGAAAGCAGTTTAAATTATTGACAAGCTATTAGCAAGTTAGACAGACAAACCATGACATTTTCCCCCATTCAGAAGTCTCCACATCATGCATGGAGCTAAAAGTTAACCTACCTTGCATTCGCTATAAAGTACTGGGTGGTGTTCATGAAGATGACTCAATTTGATTTGTTGCCCCCTTTCAAAAGCAAAATGTTTTTTAGTTTTCATGTTCTGCAGACAGGGTGACCATCTTCAATTTAAGTTTCCCTCAGCACTCTTGTAAAACCCCAAATACGACCTCACTTCAGATTTGGTCGTCTTAGAAGGCTGAAAAATCTCCAGAGCGCTGTCACTGCCTTCCGCCATGTTTTCACACAAAACAAAACCCAAGTTGCATGAGGCGCCTGCTTCAGACTGGTGCTAACTTTGGTTGATGCTGGACAGTATTTGCAGTGAGTTTTTAAAACACTGTTTTAATGATAATTGAAACGGTAATGCTAACTGTCGGGAACTTTACCGCGGTTTAGGGTGAAACCGGTAACCATTTCATCCCTATTGTTACTCAATGAATGCTGCTTCAAATTCTTACCCAAATCTAACGGTTCCTTTCTCTTACCTGCTCCAGATTTCTGCAGTTCCCGCAGCAGCCCCTCGTTCCAGCCCATCCGCAGTCAGATTCCTATCCCCACTGCCCATGTCATGCCGTCCACGGCCGGACCACCGGCCTCCAAGCCCCAGCCCTGTTCCCAAGACGATTCCCAGGCTCCTGCTGAGGCACACAGGCCCTCCTCAGGCTCCCGAACCTCCAGTGGAACCTCCAGCTCTAAGTCGTCCTCCCTCTCCAAATCAGCCTCTTCCCCCAACCTGGACATGGCACAAGGCGGCACGGGAGCCGAACCCGCCGGGCCCAAGCCAGACTGTCTGAGCCGCTACCGCAGCCTCGTGAACGGACTAGACCACTCGCTGTTCCCCTCGGTGGACCAGTCTTGCATGGATGAGGGCCAGAGGTTCGACATGCCGACCATGGAGCCCACAATGAACCAATCTGCTCTGCTAGCGGGCTACTGCCCTGACGTCCGACTCAGGCTCCAGATGACCAGCCTGGGGGAGACTCCCGAGTGCAGCGGGGAGGCCTACAGGGGAGCCATGGCAGCCATGGAGCACTCGTACAAGGCTCTCCCCGAGGCCAGGCCGGGGGTCCCCGGAGCTCCAGAACCCTACAGCCAGAGGAGCAGCCAGCCTGGTGGAACTGGGGCTGGGTCAGCCGGTGTGTACCCCAGCTCTCTGTATCTTCAGAACCAGGCTCTGTTGAGGGAGGCCAAGGCTTATGAGCCCATGCTGCAGGAGAGGTGCAGTGCAGTGCCCAGCTGGCAGCACAGGCAGCAGCTGGAGAGTCTCCGTATGCAAGTGGAGCAGATGCAGGTGAGCTGAGCATTTAGACCTGAGAACAACTAGCGTAAGACTGACCCGTTTTATACACATGTATACTGAATACAAATTTAAACGCAACATGTAACAATTTCAACAGTTTTACTCCGCTACAGTTCATATAAGGAAATCAGTCAATTGAAATAAATTCAAGTTGAATGTGGAGGTCCTGGGCAGACGTGGTTACACTTGGTCTGCGGTTGTGAGGCCAGTTGGACATACTGTGAAAATCTCTAAAACGACGTTGGAGGCGGCTTATGGTAGAGAAATTAACATACAATTCTCTGCCATAAGCTCTGGTAGACATTCCTGCAGTCAGCATGCCAATTGCCCACTACCTCAACTTGAGACATCTGTGTTATTGTGTTGTGTGACAACTTCACATTTTAGAGTGGCCTTTTATTGTCCCCAGCACAAGGGTACACCTGTGTAATGATCATGCTGTTTAATCAGCTTCTTGATATGCCACACCTGTCAGGTGTATGGATTATCTTGGTAAAGGAGAAATGCTCACTAACATGGATGTAAACACATTTTTGCACAACATTTGAGATAAATAAGCTTTTTGTGCATATGGAACATTTCTGGGAACTTTTATTTCAGCTCATGAAACATGGGACCAACACTTTACATGTTGCATTTATATTTTTGGTCAATATAGTTCTCAGCATTAGACGTGCTCAAAATGCCCATATTAGGACAATAGGTATTTTGTTTCATAAGGAAAGTGGTTGCCAAACTTATAAAGCTGTTAGGTATTCTTTATAGTTGAGTCGCACATGTCCAATACGTCCTCTGTGTGTGTGTGTGTGCAGATGACGACTGCTGGAGTTGGCCAGTACCCTGCTCTCTACTCCACCCCCTCCATGCAACCAGACACCAGTAAGTGGGACGCGGTGATCAAAGCCAACGAGAGCATTCTGAAGGAGAAGGAGCTCGTCATAGAGAGGTAGACACCTATTACTTCAGATTGTAAGGGTAACCGAACTCAACAAAAATCAGGTGCTCGACTGAGGGATAATCCCCAAAAAGTATTCCTTCCCCCAGGAAACTTCAACTGGTGACTCGGGACTATAAGGAAAAAGGAGAACCTGGTGCCTGCATAGATATGTGTTGTTTTTGTTGTTAGGACAAACAGGCTTATGTTCTGGCGTAGCACGCCTTTATCAGAGCCTTGGGTAGGCTGAAAAATAAACTCTGATCCATGCAGACGTTCCTTTAAAGTGTCCTGGGGTAAGGAATATCTATTGCCCTACCTGAAAAAAACAAAACCTTCTCTATACACTTCTAGCAGGCTGTATCAGGGGAAGTGTGTGTGTGTGGTATCTGGTGTTTACTCTGGGCTGTGTTGTAGACAGAAGCAGCAGATGTCTCAGCTGGAGCAGCGGCTGCGGGAGAGCGAACTGCAGGTCCACGGAGCCCTGATCGGCCGCGGCGCTCCGTACGGCGACGTGTGTCTGCTCCGACTGCAGGTGAGCTAAACACACTCGCACATTCTTTCACATTTTGTTATTTAGCAGACTCTCGCATCCAGAGCCACACACACACACACTTCGTGAGCTGAAACTGCACGACCACGGATGACCTTGAAGTCTTTCCTGCATGTCCTCCAGGAGGCTCAGAGGGAGAATGCCTTCCTGCGGGCCCAGTTTGCAGAGCGCGGTGACTGCGCCACCCAGGAGAAGGCAGAGGCAGAGCGCCGCCTCGGCGCCGTGGAGGCGGAGACGCGGCGTCTGAACGATACACTGAGGGAGACCAGCGAGAGGCACGCCGAGGAGATGAAAAAGCAGGAGGAGAGGGTGAGAAGCTGAACGTCGGCCCGTCTGCCACAACATCACAATGCTACATTGATAGTGCAGTTGCTAATTACAGTTGAGATTTACATACACTTAGGTTGAAGTCATTAAAACTCATTTTTCAACCACTCCACAGATTTCATGTTAACAAACTATGGTTTTTGCAAGTCGGTTAGGACATCTACTTTGTGCCTGACACAAGTAATTGTTTACAGACAGATTATTTCATTTATAATTCATTATCACAATTCCAGTGGGTCAGAAGTTTACATACACTAAGTTGACCGTGCCTTTAAACAGAAACAGAAAATTATGTCATGGCTTTAGAAGCTTCTGATAGGCTAATTGACATAATTTGGGCCAATTGGAGGTGTACCTGTGGATGTATTTCAAGGCCTACCTTAAAACTCAGTGCCTCTTTGCTCGACATCATGGGAAAATCAAAAGGAATCAGCCAAGACTGCAGAAAAAAAATTGTAGACCTCCAAATATGTGGTTCATCCTTGGGAGCAATTTCCAAACATCTGAAGGTACCACGTTCATCTGTACAAACAATAGTATGCAAGTATAAACACCATGGGACCACGTAGCCGTCACACTGCTCCGGAAGGAGAGATTAACGTACTTTGGTGCGAAAGGTGCAAATCAATCCAAGAACATCTGCAAAGGATCTTGTGAAGATGCTGGAGGAAACCGGTAAAAAAGTATCTATATCCACAGTAAAACGAGTCCTATATCGACATAACCTGAAAGGCCGCTCAGCAAGGAAGAAGCCACTGCTCCAAAACCGCCATAAAAAAGCCAGACTACGGTTTGCAACTGCACATGGGGACAAAGATCGTACTTTTTGGAGAAATGTCCTCTGGTTTGATGAAACAAAAATAGAACTGTTTGGCCATAATGTTATGTTTGGAGGAAAAAGGGGGAGGCTTGCAAGCCGAAGAACACCATCCCAACCGTGAAGCACGGGGGTGGCAGCATCATGTTGTGGGGGTGCTTTGCTGCAGGAGGGACTGGTGCACTTCACATAATAGATGGTATCATGAGGAAGGAAATGTATGTGGATATAAAGCAACACCTCAAACAGTTACTACTTACATACATTGAGTGCATGTAAACTTCTGACCCACTGGGAATGTGATGAAAGAAATAAAAGCTGAAATAAATAATTCTGTCTACTATTATTCTGACTTTTACCATTCTTAAAATAAAGTAGTGATCCTAACTGACCTAAGACAGGGAATTTTTACTAGGATTAAATGTCAGGAATTATGAAGAACTGAGTTTAAATGTATTTGGCTAAGGTGTATGTAAACCTCCCACTTCAACTGTATATGAACTGATTCACTTTTCGAATGACATAAAGTGACAGTTATTTGTGAGACTTAATAACGGGATGTGTGTGGTGTTGCAGTCGGGAATGTTTCTATTTTTAAAAAGTGAACGTTATCCCCTACTCAACTGTGTGTGTGTGTGTGTGTAGATTCGAAGCCGGGACAAGCACATCAACAGCCTGAAGAAGAAGTGCCAGAAGGAGGCAGAGCAGAACCGAGAGAAGCAGCAGCGCATCGAGACTCTGGAGCGATACCTAGCTGACCTGCCCACTATGGAGGACTACCAGGGCCAGAGCAAACAGGTTAGTACCAGCACAGACTGCTTTACACACACATACTTTACCCAAGTGTCCAGGGGCAACTGTATGGAGATAGATAGATAGATAGATAGATAGATAGATAGATAGATAGATAGATAGATAGATAGATAGATAGATATAAAGTGTATATATTTAATATTTTCACGGATCGTGGTAAATGTTTTTTATACATACATACATACATACAGTTGAAGTTGGAAGTTTACATACACCTTAGCCAAATACATTTAAACTCGGTTTTTCAAAATTCCTGACAGTTAATCCTAGTAAAAATTCCCTGTTTTAGGTCAATTGGGATCACCATTTTATTTCTTTCATCACATTCCCAGTGGGTCAGAAGTTTACATGCACTCAATGTATGTAAGTAGTAACTGTTTGAGATGTTGCTTCAATATATCCACATAATTTTCCTTCCTCATGATACCATCTATTTTGTGAAGTGCACCAGTCCCTCCTGCAGCAAAGCACCCCAACAATATGATGCTGCCACCCCCGTGCTTCACGGTTGGGATGGTGTTCTTAGGCTTGCAAGCCTCCCCCTTTTACCTCCAAACATAACGATGGTCATTATGGCCAAACAGTTATATTTTTGTTTCATCAAACCAGAGGACATTTCTTCAAAAAGTACGATCTTTGTCCACATGTGCAGTCGCAAACCGTAGTCTGTCTTTTTTATGAGAAGCAGTGGCTTCTTCCATGCTGAGCGGCCTTTCAGGTTATGTCGATATAGGACTCGTTTTACTGTGGATATAGATACTTTTGTACCTGTTTCCTCCAGCATCTTCACAATATCCTTTGCTGCTGTTCTGGGATTGATTTGCACTTTTCACCCCAAAGTACTTTAATCTCTAGGAGACAGAACGCGTCTCCTTCCTGAGCGGTATGACGTCTGCGTGGTCCCATGGTGTTTATACTTGCGTACTATTGTTTGAACGTGATACCTTCAGGCGTTTGGAAATTGCTCCCAAGGATGAACCAGACTTTTTTTTTTTTGTTTACCTTTATTTTATTAGGCAAGTCAGTTAAGAACAAATTCTTATTTTCAATGACGGCCTAGGAACAGTGGGTTAACTGCCTTGTTCAGGGGCAGAACGACAGATTTTTACCTTGTCAGCTCGGGGATTCGATCCAGCAACCTCCAACACTCTAACCACTGGGCTACCTGCCGCCCCACTTGTGGAGGTCTACAATTTTTTGCTGACTTTAGATTTTCCCATGATGTCGAGCACTGAGTTTGAAGGTAGGCCTTGAAATACATCCACAGGTACACCTCCAATTGACTGAACTGATGTCAATTAGCCTATCAGAAGTTTTCTAAAGCCATGACATACTTTTCTGTAATTTTCCAAGCTGTTTAAAGGCACAGTCAATTCAGTGTATGAGTTTTAATGACTTCAACCGAAGTGTATGTAAACGTCCGACTACATACATACATACATACATACATACATACATACATACATACATACATGCATACATACATGCATGCATGCATGCATGCATACAGAAATAGGTTTAATCTCACCCAGTACTACTATATCCTATACTACTCTGGGTGTTACTATGATCACGTTCCAGGTCGTCTGGCGACGCGTTCACTGTCTCAGGAACCACATTAATAAGATGTATACATCTTCTGATATGCGCTGCGCCACCGCAGAAGCGACACGAGCGTGCCCTGAATTTTGTGCTGGCTGGCGTACGTGTGTTTTAGCTGTTGGAGGTGGAGCAGCGGGCGTCGCAGCTGCAGGGCCGGGTCAGAGAGCTGGAGGTTTGTCTGGAGGACGCTCGCTCGCACACCCGGGAGAAGGACACCCAGCTGGAGGAGCAGAGACGCAGGGAGAGGGAGCTTCTCACTACTGTCACCAGGTACACACACACACACACACACACACCAATCTAAGCTCGAAGCTATCCAACCAGGACTTTTACTAATATTACTACTACACACAGCTATACACTCATTCTGACGTGATCGCATACCAGGTGTACACACTCATTTTAACATGCATGCATACTCTCATAACCTACATTCTTTGCATAATGACCTGTTTTGTTAATACATGTTGTTGTGTGTGTTTGTCAGTTTACAAGAGCGGGTGCAGGAGGGTCTGGAGGACGGGGCAAGGTTACCGTCCCTGGATGTGGAGGAACTCAGAGGGGAGAACAGCAGCCTGAGAGAGGAACAGCGGAGACTGAAAAAGGTCAGTTTTTTTTTCTTTCATATTGTTCCTTCTTTCTTGGCCTACTTCAGCTTTTACGTTGACATTTCACCGGTACATTACATTCTGAAATGTTTCTCTGCTTTTTGTGGTTGTCGTCTAGTGCTGGTTCTAAAACGTTCCGTTCTCTTTTTCTCCAGGTCATAGAGAAGCAGCTGAGGATAATGGAGCAACTGGGCACCCAGATCGGGGTACGTGATATCAGTTTACACCTTGGACGATACTTCTGAGTAACCTTTATGGACTTACTTGCCATGCCTGACCCATATCCAACCTCTGACCTGTGTGTGTAGACCCTGGAGGAGCAGGTGTCTCAGGAGGAGAGCAGCTCCCATGCTCTGAGAGAGGAGGTGTGTTCTAAAGAGCTGGGGCTGCTACAGCTCCGCACAGCCATGAAGGAGGTGAGATGGTAGGACAGGACTACACCACTACTGAAAATAATGTTCTGATGGGAGTCATCTTGAGAACCCCAGAGCTCATGTTCTGTCCTAATGCAGAAAATGGTGAAGTGGACAGCAGGTTAAATGTCAATATTTATTCATTAAACATGCACAAACGTATTGAAATTGAACTTTTGGAGTGCTGTAACTGTCCCATTTTATTTCACATGGAGTATCTATGATTCTCCAGCACCCAAGTATTTTTGGTGTAGAAGAAGTTGAATATGTCGCCTATTATTTCTGTAACTCCTAATGGTGTGTTTTCTGTGTATTCCCAGCTGTCGGCCCAGAACCAGCAACTAATGGAGCAGAACTTGACCCTCCATGAGCGTCTGGAGGACTCTGAGAGGGTCAACCTGGACCGGACGTCCTCCTCGCTGCGGCCTGCCGGGGCCCGGCTCACCCAGCGTCTCCACGGGGAGATGGCCTCATGCCTCTGCGACCTGCGCTCCCTCTGCAACGTCCTGACCCAGCGGTCACAGGGCCGAGACCCCAACCTCTCCCTGCTGCTTGGCGTTACATGTGAGTGATGACCGCCGCGCCGCTACACGATTTGGTAGCATTAGCGTGAAAAAGGCTGGCGCTATTTTTCTACGTCATCCTGAAACGCTTCGGCTACAGCATGAGCGATGGTAAATGCCAAAGATGAACGTTTGATCAATATACGTGTTGTAGCCACAGAATACTTCCAGCGTTATACGGGTGCAACATGGTTCGTTTTAAGTGTTGTAAACGTCGTCGTCATACTTCCAGGTCCTGTCACCTAAACTTTTGAATGGGCTTGACGATTATATCATCAAATTCCTGAACGTTTTTGGTTATTTAAGATGTGTGTCTGTGTGTATATACAATTATATTTGTGTTTTTTTAGGATGAATTTATATATGCCTTTTTAGGTTTTTGTGCTTAACCATTTGCGCTACATTTTCAAAACCATTCAAAAAGCCTACAAATGTTCAGAAACGACAAGGCTACATAAAACTAAAACAGTCACTTCCATAGTGTGCACTAAGTAGGAACTGTTTCTTCTTCTTCTCTCCAGCTCCCATGGCAGAGCAGGTTGAGGACTGGCTGAGTCCTGAGGTCCTCCAGAGGAAGTTGACTGAAGCCCAGCAGCTGCGTCGTGACGTGGAGGAGCTCCGCACCACCGTCTCAGACCGCTACGCCCAGGACATGGGAGAGAACTGCATTACCCAGTAGCCCCAGCTGCTAGCCACTGTAAAACGGGACAACCTGAGACCGACTCGTCATTGGTCAAGCAGTAACCCCACCAGGCTAATGGGGCAAGGCTTCCATATTGGCCTTGCTTCTTCCACTCTCTCCGTTGAGTATGAACTGGAATCTAATGTTTAATGTCATGTTGGCCCATTGGGGAAGGAATCCTTGATCAAGTCAAAGGGCTTACGGTGAAAGAACTGTTCTTAAACCAGTGTGTATTTTATTTTTTATAAATGTTTTACTGATACATTTGTGTTGCCAGGGGCCTTCCCCTCTTTTTATGACACACATGGATAAGGTTGTTATATATTTTCCCAATAATAACATTATTTTATCATTTAAATCTTCCCTCTGGGGAAATAATGTTGGATGTGGTTGACAATCAACTGAAAATATTTAAATCTGTTTTTGAGTGACTCAACCGGGAATGTTACTAACCCACCATTATTTAAAATGGGACATTTGTAGCATTGTACTCTGGTGTGTGGGTGGCTTTAAACCGTGGTAGGGCTAATACTGGAAGGAAGTTCTGTCAGCATTATAACTGAGACATTGTTCATAGAGACATCCGTCCCGTCTGTACAATTGCACAGTTTGTTTTTGTTTAGTTTTTTTTTATGTTTGCAGATATTTCTCTCGGGTAGTGGGCTTGCTTTGATGTTCAATCGTGCTTTTGCTGTCGTCACCATGCAAGCCAATGTACTACCAGGCAAATTTGCTTGTGGCTTTCTTTCTCAAAACGCTTCCTCTTTTGGTGTTTCAACCAACAGAGCAACTCCAATACATTCCTTAAACATTGCTTCATGTGTTGTCCTCCTAAGAAGAAGATTTCTCAGTCACAGCTAGTTATGGGGATAACGGTCTGCGACGATGTGGACTGAAGCCATTATACACACTCCTTAACTGTATTAGTGGGACTGGTTGTTGTTAAGGGTCTGTTCAGTCTTGCAGAGCAACATACTGTAATCTAACAGGTGAGTCCCTGTGGCCATTTTGTCCTTTATACACGTATCTTTGGTGCCCTCGTCTGTACTAGGTTTCAAATGAATAACTTAACTTAGGGATGTAAACATGACTGAACACTAACTTTATTGTAGTTTGTTTCAGTGTTCGAAGAGCAAAAAACTGTTTAATTTATTGATGGAATAATGTCACGTCAAATGCTTTCCTTCATTTGACGACCTTCATGACACTAAGTTGGGACAGACATTTGGATGTCTAACATTGTCAAGATGAGACTAATGTGAGTTCTCATGAGCTTTAACAAAGTTAGACAGACTTGCCTTTTGTCAAATATTTTGCCGAAGAGAAAAAAAAAGGTGTATTTTTAATATAATTTGTATCCTTAATTGTATTTACATATTTTAGAAATAAAGGTTGTTTTCAATAAGTTCGCTTGGTGTTCTCCACATGATGAATTGTAATTTACTTCCCTTACATTTGAAGGTAGAGTCACAAAGTAAACAGCAAAACGTCTGTTTTGGTCCCTTTGCTGCCACGTGACGTGTCTATACTGTGTGTGTGACTGTGATTGTGAACGTCTTGCATTTTGCTCGTGCAACGTTATTTCGCTAACTGTACCTTTTTAAGCAGTCATGGTTCAAGGTCAATTGTCTTCATCAGCGTCAATAATTATGCAAGTATTCTTATGGAATGTTGGAAAATCCTATGTCACGACGATCCTGAAAAGGATAGTTCTGTATGTAAGTGTTGGCGCCCCCTAGTGTCACATCCCTATCAGATCTGAATATCCATGTTTATGAAAGTAAATACAGTATTTTATAACCATTAAGAGAGCGATTTGTTATTCTCTGTCATTGAAGAGGGCCGGGCCTAGTCCTAAACGGCAGAGCAGCATTGGGAGTGAGCCAACAGGAGAGGAGTGTCTGAGTCCTCACTGTAGCAGCGCAGTGGGAACGCACTGATGATGTCATACGATGGAGCATCTGTCCATCTGAAATGGATAGTGAGAGTTGATAGGGATGGCATTGCACAGGACTGGGCTTTCGTAACATATCAACAGGCTGGGATGTGACTTTGTTCTGGTATGCTGATTTTTCGTCACTGATCATTTGGACAAATCACAATTCCACAGATGGGATCATTTCGCACATAGACTTGCCCAAAACTGGCTGAGAGTTTCCATTTAGAGGGGTGGATATTTCGGTAGTCTCGTTAGTACATTTTCTTTTGTCTCCTCCCAGAACTTAATCGAGCATCTGACGCAATTATGCCAGATGTATTATTTATTTATAAAAATAGGGGCTGGATCAGCTTTAATATTGCAAAAAGATCATTGCATCATTTCCAATCCCCCATATATACAGTATATTTTATAAATTTATATTATCTTATCCTACCACACTTAGGATTCTACTTCCAGTTTATACATACATACAGTTGAAGTCGGAAGTTTAGACACCTTAGCCAAATACATTTAAACTCAGTTTTTCACAATTCCTGACATTTAATCCTAGTAAAAATTCCCTGTCTTAGGTCAGTTAGGATCACCACTTTATTTTAAGAATGAAATGTCAGAATAATAGTAGAGATTTATTTAAGCTTTTATTTCTTTCATCAAATTCCCAGTGGGTCAGAAGTTTACATACACTCAATTAGTATTTGGTAGCATTGCCTTTAAATTGTTGAACTTGGGTCAAACATTTCGGGTAGCCTTCCACAAGCTTCCCACAATAAGTTGGGTGAATTTTGGCCCATTCCTCCTGACAGAACTGGTGTAACTGAGTCAGGTTTGTAGGCCTCCTTGCTCGCACACGCTTTTTCAGTTCTGCCCACAAATGTTCTATAGGATTGAGGTCAGGGCTTTGTGATGGCCACTCCAATATCTTGACTTTGTTGTCCTTAAGCCATTTTGCCACCCCCACAACATGATGCTGCCACCTCCGTTCTTCACGGTTGGGATGGTGTTCTTCGGCTTGCAAGCCTCCCCTTTTTTCCTCCAAACATAACGATGGTCATTATGGCCAAACAGTTCTATTTTTGGAAATTTCTCCAAAAAGTACAATCTTTGTCCCCATGTGCAGTTGCAAACCGTATTCTGTCTTTCTTTATGGCGGTTTTGGAGCAGTGGCTTCTTCCTTGCTGAGCGTCCATTCAGGTCATGTTGATATAGGACTCGTTTTACTGTGGATATAGATACTTTTGTACCTGTTTCCTCCAGCATCTTCACAAGGTCCTTTGCTGTTGTTCTAGGATTGATTTGCACTTTTCGCACCAAAGTATGTTAATCTCTAAGAGACAGAATGCGTCTCCATCCTGAGTGGTATGACTTCTGCATGGTCCCATGGTGTTTATACTTGTGTACTATTGTTTGTACAGATGAACGTGATACCTTCAGGCGTTTGGAAATTTCTCCCAAGGATGAACCAGACTTGTGTAAGTCTACAATTCTTTTTCTAAGGTCTTGACTGATTTCTATTGATTTTCCCATGATGTCGAGCAAAGAGGCACTGAATTTGAAGGTAGGAAATACATCCACAGGTACATCTCCAATTGACTCAAATGATGTCAATTAGCCTATCAGAAGCTTCTAAAGCCATGACATTTTCTGGAATTTTCTAAGCTGTTTAAGGCACAGTCAACTTAGTGTATGTAAACTTCTGACCCACTGGAATTGTGATTATAGTGAATTATAAGTGAAATAATCTGTCTGTAAACAATTGTTGGAAGAATTACTTGTCATGCACAAAGTAGATGTCCTAACCGACTTGCCAAAACTATAGTTTGTTAACATGAAATCTGTGGAGTGGTGGAAGAATGAGTTTTAATGACTTCAACATAAGTGTATGTAAACTTCCGACTTCAAGTGTGTGTGTGTATATGTGTATAGATAGGTAGGTAGTACTTTATTGATCCCTGAGGGGACATTTCTTAAGTATGTATATACACACACATACGTACACTGGGGTCCAAAAGTTTGGAATATTACTCATTCAAGGGTTTTTCTTTATTTGCACTATTTTTTACATTGTAGAATAAAAGTGAAGACATCAACTATGACATAGCACATACGGAATCATGTAGTAACCAAAAAAGTGTTAAACAAATTCTTCAAATAGCCACCCTTTGTCTTGATGACAGCTTTGCACACTCTTGGCATTCTCTCAACCAGCTTCACCTTGAATGCGTTTCCATCAGTCTTGAAGGAGTTCCCACACATGCTGAGCACTTGTTGACTGCAAATTTGTACTCCAGACCAAAGGACACATTTCCACCGGTCTAATGTCCATTGCTCGTGTTTCTTGGCCCAGCAAGTCTCTTCTTATTATTGGTGTCCTTTAGTAGTGGTTTCTTTGGAGCAATTCGACCATGAAGGCCTGATTCTCCTTGGAACAGTTGATGTTAAGATGTGTCTGTTACATGAACTCTGTGAAGCATTTATTTGGGCTGCAATATGAGCCTGGTAACTCCAATTAACTTATCCTCTGCAGCAGAGGTATTTCTGGGTCTTCCATTCCTGTGGCGGTCCTCATGAAGCTGGTTGAGAGAATGCCATGAGTGTGCAAAGCTGTTATCAAGGCAAAGGGTGGCTACTTTGAAGAATCTCAAATATAAAATATATTTTGATTTGTTTAACACTTTTTTGGTTACTACATGATTCCGTATGTGCTATGTCATAGTTTTGATGTCTTCACTTTTATTCTACAATGTAAAAATTTGTGCAAATAAAGAAAAACCCTTGAATGAGTAATATTCCAAACTTTTGGCTCCCAGTGTATGTATAGATAGATAGGTACTTTATTGATCCCCCGGGGTGGAAATTTCATTGTCAAGCAGCTACAACAAAACACTTTGCATTGCAAAATGCCACAACGAAAGTACACAAAAGACAGATACACAGTACATGATACATAGAGCGGCAGTATGAAAAAGTATAGAAATACAAGATATCTGGAGTGCAAAAAAAATAAAAAATAATTATAATGATCAAAAAAACTATAAAAAGACATTACATAGTATGGGTGGTTGGCTGAATATGTACACTATACATTGGTGGATGTTGGATGGTTAACTATACTATACAGGTCGATGGCAGAGAAATACTTCAGTAGCTAAAAATGCGTATGATATGAGTGAGTAATAATAGTTTACTTAATAGACAGACTGGTTAAATGAACAGGTAAGTGAACATTTTGCATGGTTAAATTAAATTAGCTGTACAGGTAAGTGAATATTTGCATGGTTACACAAACTGTACAGGTAAATGACAGGAAGAGATATTTTAATAGCTAAATGTGTGTATGATATAATTTGGGGTAATAATAGTAATTCCCTTAAAATACAGTCCTTAGTGCGCAGGGTTTAATTACAGACAACTGCACGTATTGCACATTCGATATACTAAAAGCAATGAGAAAAGGTGCTTATATACTCAGCAAAAAAAGAAACGTCCTCTCGCTGTCAACTACGTTTATTTTTCAGCAAACTTAACATGTAAATATTTGTATGAACATGACAAGATTCAACAACTGAGACATAAACTGAACTGAGTTTAAATGTATTTGGCTAACTGTAACTTCTGTCTTCAACTGTATATACAGTGGGGAGAACAAGTATTTGATACACTGCCGATTTTGCAGGTTTTCCTACTTACAAAGCACGTAGAGGTCTGTAATTTTTATCATAGGTACACTTCAACTGTGAGAGACGGAATCTTAAACAAAAATCCAGAAAATCACATTGTATAATTAAAAAAAAAATAATTTGCATTTTATTGCATGACATAAGTATTTGATCACCTACCAACCAGTAAGAATTCCGGCTCTCACAGACCTGTTAGTTTTTCTTTAAGAAGCCCTCCTGTTCTCCACTCATTACCTGTATTAACTGCACCTGTTTGAACTCGTTACCTGTATAAAAGACACCTGTCCACACACTCAATCAAACAGACTCCAACCTCTCCACAATGGCCAAGACCAGAGAGCTGTGTAAGGACATCAGGGATAACATTGTAGACCTGCACTAGGCTGGGATGGGCTACAGGACAATAGGCAAGCAGCTTGGTGAGAAGGCAACAACAGTTGGCGCAATTATTAGAAAATGGAAGAAGTTCAAGATAACGGTCAATCTCCCTCGGTCTGGGGCACAATGCAAGATCTCACCTCGTGGGGCATCAATGATCATGAGGAAGGTGAGGGATCAGCCCAGAACTACACGGCAGGACCTGGTCAATGACCTGAAGAGAGCTGGGACCACAGTCTCAAAGAAAACCATTAGTAACACACTATGCCGTCATGGATTAAAATCCTGCAGCGCACGCAAGGTCCCCCTGCTCAAGCCAGCGCATGTCCAGGCCCGTCTGAAGTTTGCCAATGACCATCTGGATGATCCAGAGGAGGAATGGGAGAAGGTCATGTGGTCTGATGAGACAAAAATATAGCTTTTTGGTCTAAACTCCACTCGTCGTGTTTGGAGGAAGAAGAAGGATGAGTACAACCCCAAGAACACCATCCCAACCGTGAAGCATGGAGGTGGAAACATCATTCTTTGGGGATGCTTTTCTGCAAAGGGGACAGGACGACTGCACCGTATTGAGGGGAGGATGGATGGGGCCATGTATCGCGAGATCTTGGCCAACAACCTCCTTCCCTCAGTAAGAGCATTGAAGATGGGTCGTGGCTGGGTCTTCCAGCATGACAACAACCCGAAACACACAGCCAGGGCAACTAAGGAGTGGCTCCGTAAGAAGCATCTCAAGGTCCTGGAGTGGCCTAGCCAGTCTCCAGACCTGAACCCAATAGAAAATCTTTGGAGGGAGCTGAAAGTCCGTATTGCCCAGCGACAGCCCCGAAACCTGAAGGATCTGTATGGAGGAGTGGGCCAAAATCCCTGCTGCAGTGTGTGCAAACCTGGTCAAGAACTACAGGAAACGTATGATCTCTGTAATTGCAAAGAAAGGTTTCTGTACCAAATATTAACTTCTGCTTTTCTGATGTATCAAATACTTATGTCATGCAATAAAATGCAAATTAATTACTTAAAAATCATACAATGTGATTTTCTGGATTTTTATTTTAGATTCCGTCACTCACAGTTGAAGAGTACCTATGATAAAAATTACAGACTTCTACATGCTTTGTAAGTGGGAAAACCTGCAAAATCGGCAGTGTATCAAATACTTGTTCTCCCCACTGTATATATATATATATATATATATATATATATATGAACATTCTGTTGGTTGCAAGAATTTTGTATAATTTAAATTGAAAAACTCTTAAGTTTTGAATCTGGTGTCGTTCTGTCTATCAGTTCATAAACCACGTGCCATGGAATCGGTACATCTAGAATCTCTTCCCAACTGTTTTGCAATCTGTATGGCACAGCTGTCAATTTTTTGGTCCTGAAATGAAACTAGTATACTTTTTTCCTCCAGAATTTTCTTTAACCAATGTTGGTCTTTTAATGCAGGGCTGACGGACTTGCCTCTTCCATGTTTGCGGTATGTTATATTTTAGTTCCTGGTGTGTGTCCAAGATTAACATGACCCAAAAGTCATGAGATTAAGTATTGTGAACCTGATGGACTTCCTGGGAAAAATACTCTGCACAGCATTTTGTGGTAATTGCTCCCAACCCACCTGTTCTTGTCCAGATACTGGCGCAGGTGACCTATGGTCTCAGAGAAGCGCATCTTCATGATGTAGGTGTGCTCGCCATCCTCTGACTTCACCCTCAGTGTCGTGACATCACGGGCCGTGGTGGGGGGGGATCAGTCTCGTGCAACTCCAACCTGAGTTAGAGTAGAGAGAACAGGTTCATAACCCACATTGGCAAATGTGTCCCTCTTCCTGGGTCTCCTGTTACAAGGGCCCACAAGGACCCCCTAGTGGTGTAAGTGTAATAGTATTGTGAATAGTTCTAGATCAGGTGTGCACAACCTTCTTAGACGTGAGATCTACATTTTCATTTGCCAGCCTGATGAGATCTACCAGTCTCTAAATCTAAACCAACCAACGAAATGTAACACCACTTAGTATGGACCTGCTGCTATGATACCCATTTGATACCCAAATATAATATGGACCAACAACATGTTTTCCACAAATAAGTGCAACTAATTTCATTCCCTACCTTAGTGTGACTTTTGGCATTGAGTGGAGGCAAGTAGTTTTCCATAGTCAGGGCTGTAGCAGCTTGTTGCCAGTCTCATGCAGGACACAAGGTGGTCATCAGTCATAGTAGATCTGGACTTGGACTTTATTATCTTCAAGTGAGAAAATGCAGACTCACAGAGGTAGGTTGATCCATAAAGGGCTGATAAGTTGAGAAACACTTGTTCTTATGTTGGGATACTTCTTCTCTAGCAGTAGGTCCCAGAACTCTTCCTGCATCTCAGTGGTTGCCCTGGATTTCAGCTGAATGTCATTTTGAAGGGTGAGAATTTCAATGGCTTCCACATTTATGTCTGTGCCAAACGGAAGGCACATATAAGTGGCAATAGGGCTCAAGTGATGCAGTCAGTGAAAACGACTGTCATAAGATTCTCTGGACTTGCTCCACATAACGTGCACTGTCAAGCTGTGCTGTGTCCTTGCCCTGACGTTCAAGTTCTGAATGCAGTTCTGAATGAATGTACTTTCCAGACATTGCTGTGAATGGAGGACTGTTGAACGTTAAAACCGAAAGAGATTATAGGCATTGATTATAATCTCACCATCGACTGGCAAGCACTCCGCGATCGACCAATAGATCATGATCTACTAAATACTGTACCTGCTTACCTCTCTTTCATGGCCTGTAGTACTGGTGTGTCTATGAGGGTCACAGCATGGCTGTTTGGAGCATCAGAAGAGCCCTAAACACAAGACACAGGCATTTACTAACAAGTAGTACTCCTGTCCGTCATCTACAGGTACAAACAGAAACATGCAAAACATCTGTAGACTGGCTTTCACTGAGTCCCTGATGTCAATCACTCTACCAGCCTTCACTACCACCTTGGGCAGCCTGTTCAGTAACTGGTCCATTGTCAGATTTCTGTCTGCAGTCAATGTTCAAGTCAGAGCAAAAGAGGCTTGGGGTGAATCTCAAGTGATGCACGTATAGTTGAAACAACTTAAAGTTGTATTTCTTTGATTGCTCAAAACACTTTGGAGAAGATCCATTTTCAGGAGGAGGCGAGGAGAGAGTACTCGAGGAATCCAAGAAATGCTATTGAGATTCCACCCCTGAAGTTGGTTCAACTAGTGTGTGAAGTGTTGCACTTGTTTTGGGGAACAAATTGAATTGATACTGAGGGGTCCGACCGGGTATCTGAGAGAGGGTACAGTAGGTGTGTCCTAGGCTGTCTGTTGATTTCTACCCCTCCGTGCCTCCAAAAACAGCCTGCCCCTTCCCTGGGAACTCCGCCCACGGTCGCCTCTCTGAACTCATCCTCTCGCCTGTCGTGAACCTGTGTACACCAAAAGAGGAAGTCCCACTACTCACCACAAAACAAACAGGAAATACATTGTCCGTGTCGTCATTTTTCTTACCGTGTGCACACGCACGCACACACACACACACACACACACCTGAAAGGGTACCCCATCTGCAAACCTGTCCTGTAACTCAGAAGGGAAGTATCCATCCATCAGGTCTAGCATGCACTGCTGTAAAGTCATTAGCGGCAGGGTTTCAGACACATTGGACTGAGATACAAACTGAGCTTTCTGTACTTAGTTATTCTGTCTGCTACAATCTGAGAGAGTCAATATATAGAAACATTGAAATCAAAGAATCTTCAGTGAAAATGTATCTGAAGTCATGTCTGGTTCAACTATCTAGTCTAAGTTTCAGTGCCTGTTCTAGGTGTGTTACTCTCTCATTATAGCCTCTTTTTTTTTTATGTATTTTTATTTAACCTTTATTTATCTAGGCAAGTCAGTTAAAAACAAGTTCTTATTTACAATGACGGCCTACACCGGCCAAACTCGGGCTACGCTGGGCCAATTGTGCGCCGCCCTATGGGACTCTCAATCATGGCCTTAACAGTAGCTGATTTGGTTCTGGGTGCTGAGATTATGTACTGACTAGCCAGTCAGAGCGTAGCGAGTATTTCCTGTGTAGAATGTACCTGTGTGCTGGCTTCCTGGTAAGAGCAGAAGGGCCCATTGAACATGAAGATGCCATAGTGGGATGAGGTGCTGCTGGATCAGCTGTGCCCCACTGGACATGGCCCTGATGTGGGACTCTCCCTCCCCAGTCAGGATGTTCAACTGCTGGATGTTCTGGAGCACCAGGTCAAAGTTCATCTGGAAGTTCCTCCTGGCCACAGAGGTCTCTGCAAAACACAGGTCACCATAATAAGTGAATGCATAATTAAGAATGTTCTGTTTAAAACCATCCTGGCATCACATGAGCACAGCTCTGTGAAACTTTACTGGTGCATTGAAACAACATCAACCTCTCTTCTTTGTTGTTTGGCAGCTGCTTTGTACTGTTGGAAATGACTGTTTGAAAATGTGATTTGATTATGTTATACTTCAAGTGTAAATTGAAAGTCAGGCCTATGGTGAGGATTACAGGGTTACTGAGGCTGCCTGTTAAGGAGGGTGTACTGTTAAAACATGTTCAGATAGAAATGTAGTGTGTAGAAAGAATATGATTGTCTGTCAGATAGAATAGGGCATCTTTGCAGCTCTATTCATTATATTTCTATCTGCAACAGAAGGTTCAGCACTTAAAACCTCCCTGGTTCCTTTACCTGGCTGCCACACCCCTCTATCGCTCTGGGTCTGCTCAGCATCCTCTACTTCCTGTTGACTGGCTGTGTCGCACTCCTCTCCGCACCCCACCCAGATCATGACGTAGTCGTTCAGAAACCGCTGTGTGGGGGGGGAAACCCACTGTGCATTTAAAGAATAACTTTGCAGTGACATCAGTTAAAGAGGTGAACTAAACTATTTAGAACAGACTTAGAGGTGACTCAACCACCACAACTCAATTTATGCTGCATGTAGCAAAGTTCAAGTCTAAATTGGACATGCACTGACTTCACAAGATATATTGTAAATCACACAGACACGTTAGTGCTTCTATGGCTTTCAAGAAGCAGTATCCATGTCTGTGCAATGTACCACACTGTTAGCTGAGGACCAAAAAAAACAACATTGCACTGTTGTATCACCATGGCGATGATGGTCTTACCTCCATCTCCAATAACTGGCCCTAAAGCCTGTGGCATGTTCTTATGAGATCATCCTCTCTGCTCCTATCACCAACTGAGCTTTCTGATATGTTGTCAATTCAAGAGCTTGGTCTGTATGTATATCAATGTTTGGGCATGTACTTCATGGATAGAATGCTATCCGGATGTGTATAGACCTGTTGCCTTTAGTATCTGTTTTCAATGTTGGGGAAGCTACTCTGAAAATATTATTTACCAAGCTACCAATTTCTTCACACTGGAAGGAGTTGAGCTACACTAAAGCTACCCTTAAGAGAAATATAGTTTGTTTAACTAAAGCTACTTTGAAAAAGTAGTTCACTATATAAAAACTGCCTTGTAAAAAAAAAAGTATTATATCTAAGTCTGAAAAGTCATATTAATGTACTGGGTTTAAAAATATATACAGCGCATTCGGAAAGTATTCAGACCCCTTCACTTTTTCCACATTTTGTTTACAGCCTTATTCTAAAATGTATTCAGTTGTTTTACCCCCTCATCAATCTACACACAATACCCCATAATGACAAAGAAAAAACTTTTTTTGAAATTGTTGAACATTAATACAAATGTAAAAAACTGAAATATCACATTTACATAAGTATTCAGACCCTTTACTCAGTACTTTATTAAGTCTTCAGACCTTTTACTCAATACTTTGTTGAAGCTCCTTTGGCAGAGATTACAGCCTTGAGTCTTCTTGGGTATGACACTACAAGCTTGGCACACCTGTATTTGGGGAGTTTCTCCCATTCTTCTCTGCAGATCCTCTCAAGCTCTGTCAGGTTGGATGGGGAGCGTCGCTGCACAGCTATTTTCAGGTCTCTCCAAGAGAACACTCCGTTTCAATGTAACTGTACATCATCAGAAGACCAAACTGGATTTTTGGAAACCCACATTTTTTGTTTTAAGAAATTGAGACACTATTTTGTGGTCAATACACACCACATACTAATCTAACAACCGTACATGAGATTTCCAGTGTTGTCGAAATTGTATTTGCTCACAGTACTTATTTTGAACATGGTGGATGGCGTAGTGTGATTCAAAGTAGTTACATCATTCAGCAGAGTAGCTTCATACTCTAAATAAATGTTTTTTTTAAACACCACCAGAATGACCCCAGGTCTTTAAAGAGCTATATTCAGTACAGGTTTGAAACCATTGGATATCTCATAATTAGACCCCAACAGGTGGCCCGCTGGCCGAATTTGGCCCGTGGGGGATTATATTTGGGCATCCAAGTTTTATGAGCAAAACATTATACTAAAATGTTATTTGTTGGTCATAAATTACTGTAAAAACACCAGCAAATCAGCTCCAAGTGATTTTAAATGTGGAAATATGTTCCAAAGTATTCCCACGCACAATAGAGAGATATGTGATCGTATACAAATGAAAGCTTTGAATTTAATATATCTGTTTGGGCTTCTTGTGGTCAATTTGCAAATTATATGTAATTATGTTCCGCCCCCGACCATCTGCTCAAGAAAATAAATCGTCTTTGAAAATACCTTAATTCCATAATTCTCCTTGAAGGGCACTCTTCTACTGTTTGAGCAAAATTAGCAATCATCAGTAATGCAAATAAACATGGAAATCCATCTAATTGCAATACTTTTTGTCTAGGAAAAGATACACTTTGTTTTCTCTTGAACATACCCTTGCTGGTTCATGGGCCCAGGAAGAGGAACACGTTGGTTTTTCCCCAACATTGAAAGTGGTGAGCTCATCTCCTCACATTAATAAAAAACTTGGGGTCGATTGGATGCACAAATGGCCTGCAGACTAGTGTACAGAGGTAATTTTATGATTCAACAATGAATGTAAAAAAATAAATTATTTATGAGCATCTGGCTGACATTGACACGGTTGACATGCAGCTACACAGACAGCAGCTAAATAAGTGCGTCTACACCTGAAAGTCTACACTTGGTTCAGTTATTTGGCTTAATAAACGAAGAATATTGTATTTGTCGTGCTATGAATTTATTAATTACTTACAAGTGAATGACTCTAGATTCTGTAGGTTCGCTCTTTTTTCACACTCCCAGGGGATTGTTTGGATTTTGTTGCCATTAATAACGTGGATCGTGACATTTCATTGGCTCGTTGCTGGTTCCAGAATTCAATACAGCCTCGTTCCCACGGTAAAGAACCCGCCAAAGGGATACGTTGTAGTTCAAAGTAATTGAAAGTGATACATTGTAATCGTCCATCGACAAACCTTGATAAATATTGAATGACGTACACAAACACTAGTCTAGTTTTATTTCAGAAGTTGCCCTAGATCAGAACACATACCATGAAGCTATACAAAACAATACAATACAATAGCCTACAATACAATGCAATACGATACTATAAATAGGCTATTAGCATAAATGGAAAAAATTGAAGAATACAAAAATGACCATCTGTTTCACTAGTGCCAAATATCCCCAAAATAATTTGTAGGTCCTACTAAAGTTAATTTACACTGCCCAGACCCAACCTCTTCCAGGTGAAATAGACACAGATACACTTTTGCTGTTCAGAGACTCAACCCTCTTCAACATGAACAAAGCTCTGGTCTGTGCTGTCTTCATCCTGCTGGTGCTTTCTGTGTTCACAGAGGCCAAGGTAAGAACCAACATAACCATATTAATTTTAGAGTTCAGCAATGAAGAGGTCAGCAATTGTAGACATATCATCAATAGCACTTACTTGTGGTGATTCGTTTCCTTTGTCTTTCAGATGAATAAAACCAAAACTTCAGACAAGGTATTTCCATTTTTTATAAATTGATTGAGCTAATAAATGAATTGGAGATAGAGAGGGGATAGGGGTTTGTAAACCCTAGAGGACTTGTGGCATCATGGAGCCTATGTTATGGAAGGAAGAAAGTGTCTATAGGCCCACCTAACATTAGGGTTGTTCGTGAATTGTAGTGGCATTTTGAGAAAAATAAACTTAATTTTCCACTATTTTTTATTAAAATGTATTGGGTACATCTTCCCATTCTAAATGAACTAATATGGTAGTTTAATGACTTTAAATAATGTAAATAAATGTAAATAAATAATAACATTGTTCCACCAGCAGGAGTAGTTACACCAATGACGGTAACTCCAATGACAACATTTGAGTCATTGAGGATATTCTTAAATGGAGAACAAAGATGCTCGAATCAAAGGTAATTAGCCCTATAAATTTTTTTTACTAAAGTGAAATGATTCATAATTTTGCTCACAGTGTAATTTCCCTTCAGTTACAATTTGTAACACCAATGACACTATTTAGAAACACCAAGTGATCTATGGAATCCCTTAAATGTATGAGATACTAAAAGGGTATGATTAGCTTATAATTGTATTAAATATAGACCACTCCAGTGCAACAGTTTGCCACTGGAGGGAATGCAAGGTCTTTGTATATCTTTGTAATGAGTGATTTTCAAGGTGGTTACTATCAGGCATAAAATCTAGGGACACATATTATATTTGTAAAAATAATATGTATTTGAATAGCCTGTTTTGTTTTTATTGATCTATACAATATATTTAATACTTTTGTTTACTTTCTAGCATTCAAAAATAATACATAGATAGCTTTCAGTCTCCCAAAGCATGTCACTACTACTGTACTGGGTCACTACTACTGTACTGGGTCACTACTACTGTACTGGGTCACTACTACTGTACTGGGTCACTACTACTAACCCTGTTTGGTTCCAGGTAGAATCTTATCACCAAAACGTTCTTAAAAGGTTATACGATGGTTAGTTTGGTAAATTGGGTTCTACATCGGTTCTACATCTGTTCTACATGGAGCCAAAAGGGTTCTCATACAGGGACAGCAGAAAAAAAGTTTATGGATCTATTTAGACCCTTTTCTAGGTATACCCTTTTCTCTCTCTCTCTCTCTCTCTCTCTCTCTCTCTCTCTCTCTCTCTCTCTCTCTCTCTCTCTCTCTCTCTCTCTCTCTCTCTCTCTCTCTCTCTCTCTCTCTCTCACTGCAACGCAGTGCTTGAGGTGTCACTACAGACCCTGGTTCGATCCCAGGCTGTGTCACAACTGGCCGTGACCGGGAGTCCCATATGGTGTCGCACAATCGGCCCAGCGTAGTCCGGGTTAGGGGAGGGTTTGGCCGGGAGGGCTTTATGGGGTTCACCGTGCTCTACCGACTCCTTGTGGCAGGCCGGGCGCCTGCAGGCTGACTTCGGTCGTCAGTTGAGCAGTGTTTCCTCCGACACATTGGTGCGGCTGGCTTCTGGGATAAGCAGGCAGGTGTTAAGGAGCGTGGTTTGGCGGGTCATGTTTCGGAGGACGCATGACTCGACCTTTGCCTCTCACGAGCCCGTTGGGGCGTTGCAGCGATGAGACCGTAATTGGATATTACGAAATTGGGGAGAAAAAGGAGTACAATTTAACAAATCACAAAATATGTTATATGGACTTACTCTGTGTGAAATAATAGGGGTTGACATGATTTTTGAATGACTACCCCTTCCTCTGTCCCCCAGACATAAAACATCCATAAGGTCCCCTTGAATTTCAAGCACTGATTCAACAACAACAAAAAACAGGGAGCTTTTCAAAAGCCTCATAAAGAAGGGCAGTGATTGGTAGATAGGTTACAATAACAAATCAGACATTAAATATCTCTTTAAGCATGGTCCAGTTAATAATTATGCTGTGGATGACGTATTAAACCACTTAGACACATCAAAGATGCAGTCAATATTAGTCAAGGTATATTAGTGTTTTATTTTTCATTCATCTTAAAAAATATATCACATTTTTCTTCCACTTTGACATTATAGAGTATTTAATGTAAATAGTTGACAAAAACAAAACAATTAGCCTAAACTATTTGAATCCTACTTTGTAAACAATAAAATGTGATGAAATCCAAGAGGGGTGTGGACTTTCTATATGCACTGTACACAGACTAGACATATAAATAATGTGTACTGTAGAAGTATAAAGTTATTACTTATCATAACAAAAAGGTGCATATTGGCCCTATGATTGAGAAAATTAAGTTCCTGTCCCTTCCACCAGGTGTCACTGTAAACCAGAGCAATGGCTGTAACCGTCTGGAAGACCAGAGAAGAAGTTACTAAAGAGCCTGTGCGTGTTTGAGATCTACTACATTGCAGTCGGACTGCGCAGAATCACTGATCTACACAAGTAATCTTGGGTCCGAACAACTGCTCATTATGTGATGAAGATTAGCGAATCTGGGCAGATCGTTGCTCAAATTGTATCCCCTCAAACAAGCCCAGACAGGCTTTCCACCATTGTTGCCATCAGCGATGAGACACGTATATAGAAACAATTGACTTTATGGAGAGGACAGCAAACTAGTGAAACACGGTAGAAACACTTAACAAATGAATGTTGCATGGCCCACAAGCCTAGTGAAACATTATAGACAGAAGAATCTGGAACCAGATTTTAGTGCTTGTAAAATAGGGGTTTCAGATGGGGGAGGTGAGAAAACTCCAGAAGAAACTGAGACAGATTGAGAATCTGGAGATCAAAATTTCTCAATCTCTCACTCCAGAAGAAAGAGTTAAGGTACAGAATACGATTTCACTTTTAATCTTCAATCCATCGTTTTAATATTAGTCGTGTCATGAGCGCACCGGCGTTTATTCCACAATCCTTTATAGATTTCCCTTGGTACTAACACTCCCGGATATGACTGTACTCGATCCCAAGAGAGATCTTGATGTAGCGCCGTAATCCTCCAACACAATCTTGCAGGTTACATTTGACATTTATTACACTCTCGATCGCGAGTGAGTTCAATCGAGGCCACTCTCAAACACTGCAACCTAGCTGGAGCACATCAAGACTGAGCAGCTGATCATTATAAGTCATTTCACCCATGTGAGATAGAGAATAGGCTCGCTAAATCATAATCTTTAGAAATATAGTGGTAAACAAGTTGCATTCTCATTGGGTTTTGGCAGAGTTTTGGATTTGGTTTTAGATCAAGCTCATCTATACTCACACTAATTGAATATATAAATTGTAAGCATAACACGATACCCTTCTCTTGTGTAGAAATGTATCATGCCGTTATCTTAATTTAGTGTAATTGTCATTGGTGTTTTGGATTGGCCCCTCGCTCTGCTTAGAAAGACACGGCTGCACGTGAGCGCTTGCATTTTTCAAAATGTTTTTTTTACAAAAATATAATTTTGGAGTTAGATAAACTTGGATTTTTTGGCAGGGACATATACAGGAGGCTACCCTCCACAACATAACCTTCACTCCAGATAAAAACCTACAACCTAATGTTGGACCTGGAAAGAATAATTCTATCAAGGATTCCTTTTTCCAAGCTATACATAGGGTGCTCTGGCAAACAAAGACTTGAGAACCTTGAACTGAGACAGACCACATACAACTTCAATTAGCACTGAGGTGTGAAGTGAGAGGTGTCAAAGCCTTTGAGGCCAACAAATGGGCAGGCTATCCCACTCAAAACCAATGACCTTTGAAGCTGTTCAGAGACCATCCAGTGCCATTTTCTACAAGAAATCATCTCCAGAAATAAAAGCTTCTCCCATTGCCTGCTGCACTGCTGCTTGAATTTCACCTTGCGACTCCTGTGATTACTACCTCTGAGGGTTAAGAGCTTGAGGTAGTCACATCATACAAGTACTTGGGAGTATGGCTGGTACATATATAGATCGGCAGGTAAGGGTGTTCTCGAGCGGCTAGATGTTCTTTACCATTCGGCCATCAGATTTGCCACCAATGCTCCTTCTAGGACACATCACTGCACTCTATACTCCTCTGTAAACTGGTCATCTCTGTATACCCGTCGCAAGACCCACTGGTTGATGCTTATTAATAAAACCCTTTTAGGCCTCACTCCCCCCTATCTGAGATATCTACTGCAGCCCTCATCCTGCACATACAACACCCGTTCTGCCAGTCACATTCTGTTAAAGGTCCCCAAAGCACACACATCCCTGGGTCGCTCGTCTTTTCAGTTGGCTGCAGCTAGCGACTGGAACGAGCTGCAACAAACACTCAAACTGGACAGTTTTATCTCAATCTCTTCATTCAAAGACTCAGTCATGGACACTCTTACTGACAGTTGTGGCTGCTTTGTGTGATGTATTGTCGTCTCTAGCTTCTTGCCCTTTGTGCTGTTGTCTGTGCCCAATAATGTTTGTACCCTGTTGTGTTCCTACCATGTTGTTGTCATGTTATGTTGATACCATGCTGTGTTGTCATGTGTTGCTGCCATGCTGTGTTGTTGTCTCAGGTCTCTCTGTATGTAGTGTTGTGTTGTCTCTCTTGTCGTGATGTGTGTTGTCTTATATTTTTATTTAATTTATTTATATTTTTAATCCCCGCAGGAGGCCTTTTGGTAGGCCGTCATTGTAAATAATTATTTGTTCTTAACTGCCTAGTTAAATAAAGCTTAAATTAAATAAATAAATAAATAAAATATAATCACCATGTAGGCTGGGTTGTAGTGGGGACAGTAACATTAGTACCTGCAAAAAATATATACTAATATATATTTGTATTGTTTTTTATTTTATGTTTAGCTCACATAATATAATTTAAAAGTACACATTAAGGTGCCTGTAATAGAATAAACGTGTCAAAAACAAATGTAGACATTTAATAAATGTATTTCTGTTGCTTCCAAAATATATTTTACAATTGCAGAGGAGTGCCAAGATGGCTGCGCGGTGGCTTCAACACAGCGCCCCCTGTCTGTCATTCAGGGTTTACACACATCGTTGGGGGGCACATATCAATAGTCGACAGTGGTCTTCTTGTCTCCTCTCCTTCATCTGCTCTGATCTGAAAAACATGTGACAGTACTATAATGGATGGCTGTCTACTCACTGTCTTTTATCAGTCCATCTCTTCTCAGATCAGTGGAGATGGAGGAGGAGCGACATTAGACTACTGAAACGTACCCAGGGTGTTTTCTCTGATCATGCAACCTAAATGATGTTCAAACAAATCTAAGACCTATATCTTCAGATCTCCAGGAAGGCGGAGCTCCGCACCAGATTGGCTGAACTTCTGCTGCAGCTTTCTGGCCCCCAGCAAACACCGGGGATTGTGGGAGAAGGAAAACAGGAGAAGATGAAAAGACAAGTGTAAGGAGAGAGATAAACATCCCCGTTCACAGGCTGCAATATTCACTTTGATGCTTTTGATCTGGCTTGAGTCTAGCAGACATAGGTCAAAGTCAGTCAGTCAGTCAGTCATTCTTTCAAGGCGTCCTAACGTGTTGGAGTAGTAGAGGGGATAGTACCCCATGCAATCACCGCTTAGGGATTCCTTCCACAGAGTCACGACTGGGCGCACTCCCAGGGCTGTGAAATATCAAGAGAATACCAGGGTAGTACAAAGACATGATAAAGATAATGACATGTTAGTGATAATCTGTTAGTTAAAGATACGACTTTGAGATTATACTTGTAATGAAAAGTGCTATAGAAATTCAATAAATTATGATCATTATTTGTAAGCTTGCTTAGCCTATGCACTGTACTGTATGTCTGTGCACATTAGGTTTTCCTGAAGGTGACTGCACTGTCAATTCACTCTTGGTATTTGGTGTGTTTTTTTGTTTTTTTGCTCGGGCACAGTGAAGCCACCTCTGAGGCTCTTCCATCACACAGCCCCTCTGCTACCAAGATCCCCAAGGGAGAAGCAGAGCCGACAGGCCGACAGAAGAAGACAGGCAGTCAGAAGGAGACTGTAACGAGGGGAGAGACAGGAAGAAAGGAGGAGACGGGAGGATGGAGAGAGACAGAGCAGTCAGAGCCCTGTCTAGATGTGACTGAAACAAGCCCCAAGGAAAACCAGGAAGGTGGGGTTATCTTTAAACTAGGGTTTTGTAGTTTGTTTGATTATGTAGACCCATTATCATACTCATTGGTATCTCACAAGTGTACTGTGATTGAAGGAAAGAAAATAGATGCACACTGCTTGGTAGGCTCCCGGAAATGATATCACAAATAGTCTACGTTTCGATCTGACTTTCCCACCAGGGTTGTGTTCATTAGGGTCCACTGTGGGCACACTAGCAAAACGCTTCACAACGACAAACCAAAACAACCATTTCACAAGTTCAGATCGGACGTACCTGTTTGACTGTTTTCTTCTGCTTCGTTCCCACTGAACAAGAGCCTGATCTGTCTGTACTGTTTGTTTCCTAGAAACAGAATTAGCTGTAGGCTCTAGAGCTGACAAATACGTGTAATTATTGATCAACCTAAGGTTAAAGAAGTGATGAGTCAACCATGGCTATTATAGTCTCTCCCAATGTCCAGTATCAGGCTGGTGGCCAGGGCCTGTTTTCACTAAGTTCTGATCTAGGATTAGTTTAGCCTTTTAGGTCACAATGAATATGATTGTATGGACAGATCCTAGATCAGTATCTGCTCTGACACGCTTTGTGGATACTTGCCCAGGTCCCCCTGTGTTTTAGTCATTATGATCTTAAAGGCATAACTGATCCTAGATCAGCACTCCTACTCTGAGACTTTTTAGGGGGAATTCTGCACGTAAATGGAAAGTAATTCCCTGACCTTGTACTGAAGCATGAGAACATCATCCGCTATTCACCCGCTATTTGTTTGGGTGAAGATGAAAGAAATGAAGGTGTGGCGGTGGTCTGTCTACCTTGAAGCCTTTATAATGCCACCACCGTGAAGCACGATGAATAAGGTGGAGCAACCTGTCGGTTCCAAGTGGAACAACATCTCCTTTCATAACACCATTCTCTCCATGCACTGTAATTTACAAATTGATAAGATCTAGGTAAAGTAAGCCGTTTGGATAAGGGGATTGTAATTATTAATGACAATTGTTTTAGATCAATTTGACCTTATGATCGCTGGAGACTAATATGAAACCAGTCATGTGGCGGCAAACTGAAACCTATCAACTTTCCCACAGTGACATTTATAAAATACAGGATGACATTTGGAGACCCAAGCGAAAGGCTTCTGTAGCCATGAGAGCGAATGGGACCTAGAGAGTTGATTTATGGTTTCTAGAATGTTTTTAATTATATGCACAGACTTTTCACTGTTTAATATTAGCCACCATCGGTAGCCACCGTCAGTTATACCCACAAACATTTATAACGGTCACTTTAGTGTTTCGTTTTCTTACATT
This sequence comes from Thymallus thymallus, assembly GCA_023634145.1. Classification (NCBI taxonomy): domain Eukaryota; kingdom Metazoa; phylum Chordata; class Actinopteri; order Salmoniformes; family Salmonidae; genus Thymallus; species Thymallus thymallus. Next base: position 30,010,480 of record CM042416.1, on the reverse strand, counting down.
TTGCGTCATTCCATTACATAGTTACTTTACCTTTCTGCCCTCTGTCACATTTGTGTGGTTGCCAATAGAGGCTAACGTTAGGCTAACGTGTTACAAGTTGTGGAATAATTTACGACATGCAGCCTATTTGAATCAGTATGGTCTGCAGTTTAAACCCGGTGCCTGTCGCACGGTTCACAACGACTGGACCGTTGTCATCACGATCCCATGATTAGTGAGGATTATTAAGGATTATTTATAGGACTACTTTTCAACCCTTATTGAAAACTTTTCTCACCTTTCAATATTTTATGGATTAATTAATTGAATTTGGCAACTTTCAGGATGAATCAAACTGTATTTTGGATTCACCAATATATTTTTTATTATTCATAAATGCTTTCCTAACCCTAAAAAGATCAGAGTATTTTTAAATCGACCAATTGGTGCCGAAAAGGAGACTGTGTATTTTACAAGGCTTTCTTTCATTGATCCCTAACATTCTGAACCACTCTCGCCATATATTCTAGTCTGTAAGGAAAATTCGAATGAAAGGTACACCAGATTTAAAGGGATGGCTTTAGATAAATGAACTGAAACCCCTGTTGAATGAAAATTCCACGGGAAATCTGTTGGCCATCAAGTGGAAGGGTTTTCAGCGGTTGAATTAATTTCTTCAGCGGGCGCAAGGGAACCGCACCTGCACAAAGCCCGTTACGCACACGCTGAATACCAACTACTGAGAAGTGAGTAGTCAAGGCGTGTGTAGGAAAGGCGAACAAGTCTGAATCGAGCCCTTTGTAAAAAGGTTCACGCAAGACTTGGGGTTCTGGGTTCATGGCGATTATGATGGGTCCCTTTTTTGTTTTTCAGATGCCGAGTTTACATCTCTCAAAGCATCATGGGAGAAAGCCAAGTTTCGCTTGAGGTCGCTGGAAGGTCACAGTGACATCATCACCTGTGTGGTTGCCGTTGACAACCTGGTGATCTCCGGCAGGTAAGTGAGTCGTTCTCCAATTTAATAATATATCTCATAACTGTGAATAATTCAGTTAATTTCTCTCTCTTTCGCTCTCTTTCTTTATCTTTCTCTCTGTCTTTCTTTCTCCCTCCTCTCATCTGTAACTCTGACATGCTAACTTTCTCCTCCTACACTACCAGAGCCATTCTCCACCGAGCAGAGTGTTAGCAGAGTGTTATTGAACTACTTGAACCTTGTCTGCGCTCACTCTCGCTATCTCTCTCTGTCTCACACTCAAGTAATCTCTCTCCGT
>CM042416.1:29961727-30004227 GCA_023634145.1 Thymallus thymallus | reverse complement strand
AAAAAAAAGAAAAAAAGGCTTCTTCGCAAAGATCCAATAGTGGGGAGGGGAAAACTGAAAACGATCTGTTATTGGTAGAGAGGTTTGGAACTGTCTTTCTTAGTGGTCTATTAACTAATTTGTCAACAGGCAGGCCAAAACGCCATCCCACCAAAACAGGCTGACATTTTCAGCTGCCTTTTCAAACAGCTCTTGTACTAAAAATCATAATCATAATTTTTGCAATTTCACAGTATTATTCCAACATCATACTGTGGAAATATATATAAAACACAAGAAAATCACATTTTTGACTGCACTGGGCCTTTAAGACTTATATTTATGTAGTCTTAAAGGCTCAAAACATTTAAGCCAAAGCAGTGAAAGCACCATCCCCACCTTCTTTGTTCATTAATCATGCAAAACCATGTGAAACCACGCACGCAAGCATGCCTGCACGCACAGAAACAGACATGATAACACCCACGGCACACACACACACACCGTATACATGCATTGTATTCAGCCACTGCATTCAGTCTCCATGACAACTGCCCCCTTTCTATTCTCCACAGTCCCAGGGTCCCCTGGTGTTCAGCAGTTCAGCAGAGGGTGGGGTGTCTGTGTGGGAGGGGCTCCGCACCAACCGCGACCCCCTGCAGCTGTTACATCACTGGGACGCCACGGTAACGGGCTGCGGGAGTCAGGGAGGTCGTCTGACCCTCAGTCCCCGTGGCGACAGGCTCTTCGTTGCCTATGGCAGAGCCAACCTCAGGATCCTCAACTGGAGGACAGGTGAGAAGCTGTATGTGTGTGTGTGTGTGTGTGTGTGTGGTGCTAGACCTTACAGATCTGTGTACCCTCTAATGTTTACCCTTCATCTGTCCAATCACCACAGGCACCGTGTCCAGGCTAACCAATCACAGCAGCATTGCTGGAGTAACAGATTGTGTACATCAGACAGGGGGACTCCTCATTGGCTCATGCTACGATTTGGCGAATGGGGAAAGCACCCTGAACTGTGAGTAAAGCGAACACAACTGGTTGTTCCCTGAATATTATGGTACTATTGTTAACCTATTGAGCCACACTGTTCATAGAATGCATTGTTACCTAAATCTATTGAGGTTTTCATAAACTTTTTCTCTCTCCCTCGATTTTCTCCTTCCATCTCTCCCAGTGTTCTCTCTCCCTCAGTGCAGGTACCTGGCCTCCCTGACCTGTACGGATGCTCCGAGAATCCTTTGCTTTGCGGCGTGGCTCACGGGCAGTGGGGGTCACCGCTGGGTCACCGGGGGTCGTGACCTTACGGTGTGGGAGCAGCTCCCCAGCTCCGGGAAGCAGAGGTGGGCTCAACACCTTTCTGTCAGCACTCCTCTAGGTCAATGAATACTGATCTGAAGTTTTAATGATTTGCAGTTTAATAGAACTCACAAGTTCTTAATGGTGCACCTGACAAAAAGTGAACTTACCTATCCTCAGTTCTTCATGTACCAATGTCAGTTGTATAATATTTATCAGTATTTTTTGTGAAAGAGAGGGGTCTCCCTTATTTTATTTTTATTTTTTTTGTTTAGTTTAACATATAGGACAGTGTAGAATAACAGGGAAGAGACGAGAGTTTCTTCCAAAGTAGCGATGGAACTGGGATTTGATCTCATGCGAGGCTATACATGAGGCTACTGACACGTCTCATTTATTTGATTATTAACACTACATACATAAAACATGATAGAGGGTTAAAACACAGTAAGTGTAGAATAACAGGGAAGAGATGAAACTCTCCTCCGTCTTCCCGGTTACTCTACACTTATTGTGTTTTAAATTGTTTTAATGTATATAGTGTTTTCTCTGGCTGGAGTAACCTGACACTTTTTTAATTATCAAATAAATTAAATTCCATATTTGTGCTGAATATTAATAAAAAGTCATATATATATATATATATATATATATATATATATATATATATATTATATATATATATATATATATATATATATATATATATATATATATATATATGCAACAGTATAACAAGAACAATATGGACTGTCAGTGTCTAATGATGTTATCACAGGGGTGATGTCACAACGAAGCGAGACAGCCGATTGGACGCCTCCCTGATGGAATCAGAGGGAGATTCCGAGGACGAGGAGGACAGTGATGGTGAGGAGGGGGGCGGGGGGGGGTGTGACAGTGGGCTGAAACACACCAATAATATCCATAGATCAGAAAAACTCAAAGCAACACGTCACAAAGTGTTTCTACGGCAAGAAGCCATTGGTTCAAAGTGTCTTCTTTAGCTGTAGACAAATCTATATAAGTCACATCCCAAAAAGTAGCTGTAAGAATATATCTAAGTAACTTCAAGATTGATTGCTTTGATAAAGACTATGGGCTCGATTCAATCCGTAGCGCTGAAGACCTGCGCTACAGAGCGGTAGAAATTTAAAAGCAATGTTCCCGCGTTCGCAGAGAATGAATTCACTGCAAACGCTGCATATGTCGGCTCAGTCGGAAATGACCTACGGTGAAGATCTTCAACGCTACGGATTGAATCGAGCCCTAAAGATTGAACAACGTCAACTTTTTAAAAGTTCATGAATTGAAAAAGGATAATTTTGTTCCATTGTTGACTGTTGATATTTTCTTTTATCTAAGGAAATAATGACTATCTACAGGTCCATTATTCATCTACTATTAGACACACGTTTAACTACGACTCCCCACATTTCTTTAGATTACGATGACAAAGAAGAGGACCGCACACCCAAAGATGCATCAGTGTCGGGCTCAACGTCTTGGCTTCGCTGTGTTCTCCAGTGAGAGCCAGTTTCACGCCACCACCAAGCCCAAGACGCTGTGCCTCACAGCATAAAGAGCAACGAAGGAGAGGGGGAGCGAGCGAGTGAGGAGGACAGAGGAGAAGGGAGTGAAGTGTGACAGATTGAGAGAGAGAGAGACAAAGAGAGAGAGAGAGAGATCATTTTCTATGTAAATGTTGTTGTTTCATGTATGAAATAAAGCTGTCACACTGTGACCTTCCTGCCTCAAAATATTTTTCCTACATATTGTGTATCCCTGCGGTGTCACTTTGTTTATTATGAACACCAGTTATTCTGTTAATCACCCCACTCAACCTGTCCTTGTGTAAATTAATGTAGATACATTTTCCTCCACCTCTCCGTCTCGTCACTCTCTCTCCCTCTGGCTTGTCTCAGTTCTTTTCTAAACAAAACAGAAATGACCCCAAAATGAGAACATTCATGTCATTTTCTGTATCTTCATTATTTCCGTTTTCAAATACATTAAAACAATTTTTAGCATTTCATTCTCTTTCCTACAGTCTCCCTCCATCCTCCTCCCTCTCTCCCTCTCTCTCTCTCTCTGACTCTACATGTCTCTGTCGCTAAGGCAACCAATGCCTTTTCCTACTCGCTCTCTATATCTCCTCCTTTCTCACTCTCTCTCTCATTCCCTCTCTCTTCAGCCAGAGGTAGGCATGTTAACTGATATCTGTCTGAGTGAATGTGGTGTGTGTGCTTGTGTGACAGTGAGTTGTCTGCTGGTGTGTGTGTGTGTGTGTGTGTGTGTTTTTGTGTGTGTGAGGGAGAGAGAGCGATAGTGTGTGCCTGTCTGTGAGTGAGTGACAGCGGTAGTAGATACGAAGTCAATCTTTCTAGAAGTAGCACCATATGGGATATTGGTTCCATGCATGTGTATGATGAATGTTTTGTGCACAGGTGTGTGTTTGCGTGCAAGTCTGATATGCGAACTGTATAAGCATCTGACATAATTAAGCGCTCCTTTTGGACAGCCAGGAGTGCCACTGCCCAGGAGAGAGAGAGGGATGTGTGTGTATTTCTGTACTGCTGTCTATGAGTGTCTGTTTACATTTTCAATACCAGTCAGTGTCAGAAGAGAAGTGAACCATCTCTCTCTCCCTCTCCTTCGCTCTTCCTCTCTCTTCTTTCTCTTCTTTCCTCACAGAGAGAGAGATGATCGGAGGAGTGGGCGCTCAGTGAACAGAACGAAGCGATGGAGAGATGGTAAGATGGAGAGAGTGAGCGGATGTTTAGACAGACAGAGTCAGACCCTCTGGTTGTATGCGTGTTGCATGAGGATTCCAGTTAGACAGCGAACAATGCATTTGTAATTTTAACCGTGTTCTAATTCTCTTTCTGTCTCCCTCCTTTTCTCTCCCACCTCTTTCTGCTTCTCTTTATTTCTCCCTCCATCTCTCTTATTTTCTCTCTCTCCTTCCTTCTCTCTGTTTTAGCTCCATCTCTCCTGTCAAACGACTGACCGCCCCCCGCTTTCTTTTCCTCCTCCTGGTTGCCGCGGTGACGCGACCCTCGACCTGTAACCGTGACGATGAGGGCGAGGGGCAGGTGGAGGCCCTCTCGGCCCAGCTGTCTGTCACAGGACAGGTCACACCCACCCCTATTTGGTCCGTGGACTGGGGCCCCACACTAGCCCTGGAGGACGAGACACATCACTTCCAGTCCAGCCAGGAAGCGGACCTGCACCACCATGGCCATGAAGTCCCCACGACAACTACTGAGGCCTGGCTGCATCATCAGAGTGCACCAGGCAGCGCTTTGCCTCAGGAGCCCCTGGACCTGCTGGAGGCCCCGGACGCAGAGGGAGTGGAGGATGGAGGAAGTCTGGCGGAGGAGAGGGAGCCTGAGGAAGGTGGGCACTGTAGAAATCGGTAAAGATTTAAAAAAAGAAAGGATTTGTATTGGTGGGCATGAAAACCAGTGTTTTGGAACAAAGACATCAGAAGAACTCAGGAGGCATCAGGGAATAACTTCAATTCCCGCTGGGCTGGCTTTGTTTGGATGGATGGCTGCGTCTTAGTGGTGGAGAATGCTCAATAGAGTTTTCTGAACTCACAAAAACACACAAAAAGGAAATGGGTGACATCACACACCAAGGGATGGAATGGATGTCTTCATTGGCTCATTCTCTTTTGAGTTGCTGTACTGACAGTATGGACACTCTAAAAGCATTTGTGATTTTTTTCTCACATCATTGCAGTTGACCTGGGCTATATTCATAAGGCAACAAACGGAAGAAAAATGACTGAAACAGGAATTGTCCAATAAGAAACGCTCATTTTTGTTTTCGCTTGCAAAACATTTCAAAGCGTTTTCCGTTGCATGCTCTTATGCACATGACCCTGGTTTTCTTCTATTGTGCTGATTTGATTGTTCCTTCTATTGTGCTGATTTGATTGTTCCTTCTATCCTGCTGATTTCCAAGCATGTGAAAGGTAACTCCTCTGTGTGTGTGTGTGTGTGTGTGTGTGTGTGTCCTCCTCCAGTGGACCCTCAGTTCTACGTCACAGTGACCATCTCCTCTCTACTCATCCTGACTGCTGTCATCATAACAGCCAAACTCTGGTAAGAATCCCCTCTCTTTCCCCCATCCCCACCCTTCTCTTTCTACCCCTTCTCTGATGATGTTTTCTGTGTACATCAGGGCACTTCAACAGTGTGTTATTTGTTTGAACATGGGAATGGAATGGTAAAACTCGCATCTAGATAGTGGATGAAAATACCTAGCCAATGTTTAGAGGCTTTCAGAGGTTTAAGGTAACGCAATTTCAACCACTTTGGGTCTTGATATCCATGACACTGTGTTGCTACATGCGGGTAGCATCTAAACAGTTTTCGGGGTTTTCTCTTTTGTTCTCATATGATGTTTGATGTACCGTTCACCTATAAAATCCGCTGGGTGTGCGTACTGATGAAGACTGATCTCTGGAATGTAGAGTGGAGATCGTGCTAATCGCTTCAGTTATTTGACAATGGAGGTCTCTTCTTTCCTCCTGCTCTCTCACTATTTCACTCTCTTTCACTCCTATTCTCCCATTTGTCTCTCAATCTCTTTCTCTGTCTTTCCCTCTTTTTCTCTATTTCCCCTGCTCTATTTTTCTTACCTTCTGTCACTCTTAATTTATCTCCCTCATTCCTGTCTCTCCTCTCTTTTCAACCCCCCCCCCCCCCCCCTCTCTCTGTGTCTCTCTCTCTCTCTCTCTCTCTCTCTTTATCTCTTTATCTTCTGGGGTGGCAGGTAGCCTAGCGGTTTCGAATACCTGTGCCGACAAGGTGAAAAACCTGTCTGTGCCCTTGAGCAAGGCACTTAACCCTGATTTGCTCCAGGGGCGCCGTACTACTATGGCCGTCATTGTAGATAATAATGTGTTCTTAACTGACTTGCCTGGTTAAATAAAGGTTCAATACACCTTCATCATTTACTTGAATCTATCTTCATCACCTTTCAGTAATACTGGGTTCTGCTTTACCCTTGATCATCACATAGTATTCTTATCTTCTTCCCCAGTCACCTATCACTCCCAGCGCTGCCAGGGCCAGCTCCAGATCCTCAGATAATCCCTCGGCTCACTGTGTGCCGATACACGATAAGCCCCATCTCGCTCTCGCTCTCCCTCTCCCTCTCCGTCTCCCCCTCCCTCTCCCCCTCCGTCTCCCTCTCTCTCCCCCTCCCTCTCCCCCTCCCTCACCCTCACCCTCTCCCGCTCTCTGAAACCTGCTCTAAGTGTTTCTGTGTTTAGCTAACTTAATTAACCTCCACTGTAGGCTGGTTGAAAGTGTGTGTGCTGACTTTACAGTCTATGATGGAAACAAGTGTTGTTGGAGTGCTTAATTGGAGCAACAGTATCTCTCTTTCTCTGTGTTGTGTGTGTGGGCTTATGTTGCAGTTTCAGTATGACTGTAAATGTACCTAGGGGGTAAATTTTGGTGAGGAATCGAGGGCAGGTTACAGTGGGAATTGAATAGGTGTTTTGACGGGTAAAAGTGGGGGATTGAGTAGAGGAGAGACAGTGTGTGTGTGTGTATATACATGCATATGTTTGCCTGACTGGAACTGCATGTCAATGATCTACAGTGTGTGACTGTGACAAAGGCTCTGTTGTGTGTTAGTGCTCTAAAGAGCTGTGTTCATACTGTACCTGTGACTAACTGTGCCCAACAACATCATAACTCGTACATGTAATTGGAATAATGTTTCCCCACATCAGCCCTGCATCCCCTTCCTCTCACTCTCTCGTTTCATCTCTCCCCCTTTCTCTCTCTCTCTCTTGTTTCATCTCTCCCCCTTTCTCTCTTTCTCACACGCTCTGTTTCCTTCACCTCTTTACTCTTTCTTTCTTTCTTTCTTTCTTTCTTTCTTTCTTTCTTTCTTTCTTTTTAACCGCTATTTCAACCTCGACCACGACACTCTTTCTCTCTCTCCCTCCCTTTCTCGCAACCTCTCTCCTCTTCTCCCTCTCCTCTGATAGTGCTATAATGAGTCAAATGAGTGCGTTAACTCTCTCTTAGAGGCGGTGTAATGCGTTCGCTGCTGCTAAATGGCTCCGTCACTCACTCAGTCTCTTATTCTCTCTCTCTCTCTCTCTCTCTCTCTCTCTCTCTCTCTCACGCCGTCTCTCTCTGTCTCTCTCTGCCAGTTACGACCGCAGCTGTTCCCAGCACCCACCCCCGCTTTCCCGTGGCGTGCCCCCCCCCCTCTCTCTTGCCCTCCCTCGTTCCCTGGCTCTGGAGGACAGCCGGCAGACGCTGCACGGCACCCCCTCCTTCACCGACAGGGAGAGGTAATGAGTCGCCTCACCAGCTCACTGGGGAGAGTGTTTGTGTGTGTATGTGGGTAGAGTTGTTAGTACATTGATTTGTGTGTGTGTGCGCGCGTTTGTGTCTGAATCAATTTATGTCTGCGAATGTCTGCATGCGTGGACGCACGCACGCTTGTGTGTGTTTGTTTGTTTGTCAGTGAGTGGATGATGTGCCAAGGAGTGCTTGGTCCCTCTCCCTGTGTGTTGTATGAGCATCATAACGGTATATGTGCATAATTAGGCGATAGTGTTAGTCTCTGTGGAGTACACAGGCCTGAGGTGTTAGGGCTGTGAGATGTATGTGTGTTTACGAACTTCCTCTCCTATGAGTCATCAGCTCTGGAAGCAGTGAGCGCACAATCCATGAAATTATGCTTTTATAGCCGGGGATTTCAAGTTAATTTCAATCAGGGTAATTGGACTCTACTCCAGTTCTCCTCTCCTTCTCTCTCTTTCTCCCCCCCCCCCGGCCCAGTTCTCCTCTCCTTCTCTCTCTTTCTCCCCCCCCGCCCCAGTTCTCCTCTCCTTCTCTCCCTTTCTCCCCCCTACTCTAGTTTTCAAACTTTTCTTTCACCTACTCCAAATTCTCCCAGCTCTAGTGTTATATGATACTAATAAAGGATGATGTTCTAATTCTATGGGTGCTCTTTTCCCTCTCTCCTCTTCCATTTTCCAGTTCTACCCTTTTCCTGCCCCTCTCTCTCTATTCCCCCTTCTTCTAGTTCGGCACATATCAACTCATCTCTCTCTCTCTCTCTCTCCGTCAGGATCCCCGTGGTGAACCTCTAAGGCGACCGTTTTCGATTTGATACCTATTTCTACGGAATGGGACGGAGAACAACAACGCCGCCAGAGGGTGTGTCCACCAGCATCTTCTATTTATCTTTGACTGTGAAAAATGAAAATCAGGAAACCAGGTATCCAGCCATGGGAAACGATTTTTTCCTCTATCACTTCCTCCCGAAGGAGGTCTAGAAAAGCCCAATCTCATCCCGTCCTTCCTGCTGACATCCTCCCGTGCCTCGCTTTTAAATCTCTTTTCTCCAGTTTTCTATGGCTCTGTCACTGTAGACTGACCAAACCTTCCGCTCTGTTTTATATTCTTCGGTCTGTACTGCCCCAGGTTGTAGCAGCAACACACATACAGCTCCCTCCGCTTAACCTCCTTTGACTAATTCACAAGCAAACAGTGTTAGATATCGATAGACCGTTATATTCCCGCCGGCGCCAAAACCGCATAACTATATGGGGCTATTTTGAATATTTCATACAGCTATCTTGTGTAGCTGAACCTTGTACTATGATGAAATAGTGTACTTGGTTATTGAAACTTGGTTGAAAGTAAAATGTGTGTTTTCTGAAACTGAAATATAGGTGTTCAGCTAGCTGGTGAAGGGTTAAAACAATCCCTGTTTCCTAGGACTGAAGAGGGTATTTCACAAAGCTGGTTGGCAATGTCGCCAGCAGCCAATGTACTTAACACGACACGGTCCAAAAATCGCTGTTTACTTCCGCTTGGAATGCAAATAGGCCCACTGCAGCTTCCACATTCGCAATGTGTTTTCTGGATGGTTTTTTTCCCCCTAAATTGTCTTAATTTGTTCCTATAATTTTCTCGCTTCTTTGCCGCCTCTCTTTGTCGGGCATTTGTGAACGTGTTATTTTCTCTCTGGAGCAATGGAATAGCAGGGTTTATATAGTAGGCTACGATATATAGGGTTGTGAAATTCTGTACTTTTTATAGATTATCCCGGTTGGAAGATTCCTGGAATTGGGAGGGAAGGAAATACAGGAATGTTCCAACTGGGATTTCTGGAAAACCAAGGAATTTGGGGAAAGTTAACCTTAGTTGTATACAGTGTTCAATACATGTTTGCATAATATTGCAATCAGTACAATCAATGGTTGTGGCAGGTAAACATAACGGGTAGAAATTATAATCCAGAATTAATGAATCATTTGACCATCTGTTGTTTCTATTGAAATTCTGTTCTGACTTAAAAGCTTACACTAGTGTTTACTGTAGGATGTTAGGGTAATGTACCCGTCCAATTTTCCACCAGCTTTGAGAAATTACCCTCTGGACTTCCACTACACTGGTACACAGTGTTGTGACATCATACGTGGCTTGTGTCGTTCTGCAGTGCTAGTGTTCCTTGGTTCTCAGTAGCATTCCTGTAGACGTGTGGTTCCACTGTATAATGGGAAAAACAATAAAAACTCAACACTGGTGTTTTAGCACTGTATCTGACTGAACTTTACTGGCCAGTGGCCTTGGGACAAGATATAATTGACAATGTGCGAGGGCCAGCCTTACAGGAGAACAGTGGATGTATCTCAACTGTCTAAAGTTGCCTCCATTCTTTAATCCGTCCTAGGTTGATGATACCCAGGTTAGGACAACCTAATAATTCCATGAGGAAGCTTTTGAAAATCAACCGATTAATGGGACCAGTGCTGTTTCTAATTAGCATCGCTGGTCCCTTTGTTTAGAATCCTTCCTCATTTCTACAAAGACATATGGGATATTATAATTATTTTGTCTTAACCTTTATCTCCAAACTAGCATCTGTACTAAACTTTAGGATAAGGAGGAGAGATTGTCATCAAAGAGACCAGGAAATACACACGGAAGCCACGTGTTCTAATTGTGTCATTCAAATCCATTAACTGAGAGTTCCATTTGGCTTCTAGAGCAGATCAAAGCCATGTATTAAAATATAAATATATGGCTCTGGTGCAGATATACTTCCTGATTATGACATCATCTCTGTCTTCTCCTTCTCTATTTTATCCTAGGTCAGGTGATGCTTGTCAGGTCAACACTACATCATCCTAAACTTTAATGTGTTTTCATAGTAAGATATAGGAGAGCAAGCCACTTTGGACTATTGAGACGTACCCATAGAAAATCCTACATTTACTGGAAGTATGTTTGAGACCAGACTTAGAGAAGGACAGTGTCTGCTGTTGCTTTTTCATTTCCTCTGGGCATTTTAATTATCAAAGTAATTGATTGGCTGAAGTCCAGTCCAAAGTTAACTACTGGCTGAGTATGAGTCCAACCAGCAGACACTGTAGCACTCCATAGTCTGTGATCAAGGAATGACACACACACACACCCTGTTAGGTATAAAGTCACAACTTAACTTTTATGCACGCACACACACAAAGTATCCCTCTCACAGCCACACGCACATCAACACACACCTAGGTGTACAGCTGCTAGAATTCTCCCACCTGGTAGGAACCGAGCAAACTGTGAAACAGTAAAGCTCAATCACACTGACTGAAATTAACACGGCTATTTATAGAGGGGGAGAACGAGAGAGACGGAGAGGAGAAAAAAAGCTGGGAAGAGGGAGGAAATGGGGTTAAAACAGAATATGATCATTTCCCTGTCTCCCAATCTCTCTCTCGCTCTGTGGGTGCCATGGGAGTTAATAGCTACCATTAACGTCATGCAGGATAGGGGGAGAGGGTTTTTAAAGAAAAGGAGAGAGAGAATGAAGGAGAGCAAGAGAGACGGACAGGACGCGAAAAAGGAAATTTAGAGCGTGTGATTGTGGGGGGACGAGGGAGGGAGAGCAGACAATTCCGACAGGCAATTTTGACGGTGAGATAGAAGCTTTGAGCAAAATATACCGATATCAAATATGAATGCCCTGTGTGTGTATGTGACAGAGAAAAGTAGGTGTGTGTGTAACCAAGCCGACTGATCACAGGGGTAGTTCCAGACTCTAATATATTAGTCTCTTTGGGGATAACCTAATTAAGGGCCTGACCTAACATAGATAGCCCCCTTCTGTGAGTTAACATTTAGCTAGTGATGCAACCTTGAGTTGCACTTTGAAGTATGCACAAAAAAACTGAGACAGAGACTAAATTAAGAGGGATTCAATTTATTACCAACAATTAATATCATGACTTTATACATGTCTTAACTCAATTCTCAGCAGAAAGAAATTAACAAAAACAAAGTGTAACCCAATCGAGTATACACATACACACATTCAGTTTCACTGCTTGTGGCTATGCTTCTCCTGATAAAACAGACAGCAGCAAAACTCTGCCCAGCGCTGATTACTCTGTCTGTCTGTCTGTCTGTCTCTGTGTACATGTTAGAATGGGTTTGGGTCTATGTATATACACAGTGCAGATATTCCATCTGTCTGTCTGTCTGTCTGTGTGCGCACCCCTATCAGAATGGGTGTCAGTCTGTCACTCACTGCAAGTATGTCTGTATATATATGTGTGTATGTGTGTAAATTTGGATGTCTGTGCATTTGTCACATTATCGGTCTACGTGTCTGTCAACCTGTGTGTCAGTCCGTCCATCTGTCAGTCAGTGAGGGTGTTCCGGGTCTCTCTCTCTCTCTCTATCTGCATTCAGTTGGACTTGGACCAGATCTTCCCACTTCCGCGGAGCCTTAAACAGAAAACAAACAACTGTTATTACATTACCCTAAAATGATGTCGCCAACAAGCACCCGTTTCTTATAATGGCCGGGTATCGCTTCACATTGTAGCAAATAAACGGCGGTCTCTACAAGACGGGTATCAAAGTGTCATTTCTGGTGAAGGCAGATTGTCGCTCTGCTCCGAGGTAATTTCACATTCTGCACCTCGCGCTAGATCAGTGTTTCCCAAACTCCTCAGTAAGCTTTGATTATTTGAATCAGCTGTGTAGCGCTTGGGCCTGAGGCTGGTCTAGCGTGTAAGGCCACCGCCTGCAGCACACATACACCAACGTGGGTATAAATCCCGACCCCACCGTTAACCTTCATATTCCCTTCTCTATATCCCCACCCATTTCATGCTGTCTGAATGAAATGAAAATATATATTTTTTAATAAATAGATCAGCATATTATATAACAGGTAGTGCATGTCCACAGTCCACACTTCAAAAACGGCATTAAAGGCTTATCTCCAATACGTGCCTGTCTTCAATAAACAGAAGAGGGGTATGAGGAAGGTTTCAGGTCACCTGTTTGCATCCTGTACAAGAGGGGTATACTACGATGCAAGCTATATCTACTCTGGATTTTATGAAGCTAGTCAGCTTCAGTTAGGTTCACATTCCAGCTCGGGCTTCATCCATGTTACGAAGGTGGATATTGATCGTGCACCCGACGCTTAATTTGAGCTGAGCTTGTAACTGCGTGTTCCATGTCGCATTTGGCCGGTCGAGCTCTTCACTAAGACAATGCTAAAACATCAACTCATGGGCGAGTCAGTGTCACATTTTCATTTGTGCCGAAAACTTTTATTTCATTCTGATATCTAGCAAATTCAGTAGGCTATGGTGTGAAATAGGCTGTTAGAAGTGCCGTCTTTCTTAACGCCGTTTTTGGTGTGCTTATGAAAGCAAAACCTCCTTTTACCCACTAATCGATAACATTTTGATTACAAATGTTTTACTGTGCGCTAAGTTCAAAATGCATGCTGTCATTACTAAATGTGTATGTAATGTGATAGGTATTTTAACATTACCATTACATTTGATTAATTAAGTGTTTTAAATCAGTCGTCTTCCTCAAATGAAGGGGATGATGACGCAATCTTTGCGAGGCAGGCAGTCTGACGTCATTGGTCCTCAACTCGAGGCTCAAACTTCATTCCGATTAAAGGAGTTGGCCCTGAGTTAGTCTGCCCCAGAGCAGGTTAGTTCTGAAGGCTTCTTTGCTATAGACATATAGCCACATTCGTGTCACCGGTTATCCCGGGTTGAACTCAGAGTTGACCAAAGTTACCTTGCTAATTGTTCAAACCAGATTCGTAGTATAGGGCTTTGGATAAATTAGTTAGTTAGACAGTTAATTTACCTAAATATTCCGGAGAAAACTCGTTGATCCGACTATGTAGTATGTCAAGCAAATAAGTTCCTGGCTGTTTAGTTCAAGTTTTAAGACCGTTATAACACTTAACACAGTTATGAACAAGGTCTGTCTATGATGGCTTTTGTAACTTTTGGTCCAACTCATTACGCCATATACATTATTATTGCAGGGAAGTTACCATTAATATGTTGCAAAAACAAATAACTATTACTGTATTTCTCCTACCATGAGAAGGTTGTAATTATTGATGTGGTTTACAGTAAATACTGCGAAGCAATCAATCTCCAGTAAAACTGTTTTCAGTGAATAAAGTCTCATGCCACAGAGTATCTTAAATCACATCTACATTTTTCTTTCACTGCAAAAATGTCACCCAGTAAGTGAATTATAATACCTCCTTTAACAGGAACAGAAAAACTCATCCTGTCATGTAATAAAAAAAATAAAAAATAAACATTTCCTTTTCAGCACCTGAAGTGTAAAAAATGATCCAGGACAGATGAGTAATTAGAGTGTTGTAATTGGCCCAGAAGAGAGAGAGGGCCCCAGATAGACCTGTGAGTACCCCTACAAAGAACAGCCTCTCTGGCTAATGAAGATGCGCTATGCAGACACACACACAGTCACTATTCCCAATTCCACTGGCAGCTGGCGTTTAAATGGATGTTTGTTGTAGAAACAACCAAAATATTACTGTGTTCGAGTGGAAGATGCTGCGTAATTCTTCCAACAATTGTTTACAGACAGATTATTTCACTTATAATTCACTATAATCACAATTCCAGTGGGTCAGAAGTTTACATACACTAAGTTGACTGTGCCTTTAAACAGCTTGGAAAAATCCAGAAAATGATGTCATGGCTTTAGAAGCTTCTGATAGGCTGATTGACATAATTTGAGTCAATTGGAGGTGTACCTGTGGATGTATTTCAAGACCTGCCTTCAAACTCAGTGCCTCTTTGCTCGACATCACGTTTATCTGTACAAACAATAGTACACAAGTATAAACACCATGGTACCACGCAGCATTCATATCACTCAGGATGGAGACGTTCTGTCTCCTAGAGATTAACATATTTTGGTGCGAAAAGTGCAAATCAATCCTAGAACAACAGCAAAGGACCTTGTGAAGATGCTGGAGGAAACAGGTACAAAAGTATCTATATCCACAGTAAAACGAGTCCTATGTCGACATAACCTGAAAGGCCGCTCAGCAAGGAAGAAGCCACTGCTCCAAAACCACCATAAAAAAGCCAGACTACGGTTTGCAACTGCATATGGGGACAAAGATTGTACTTTTTGGAGAAATGTCCTCTGGTTTGATGAAACAAAAATAGAACTGTTTGGCCATAATGACCATGGTTATGTTTGGAGGAAAAAGCAGGAGGCTTGCAAGCCGAAGAACACCATCCCAACCGTGAAGCACAGGCGTGGCAGCATCATGTTGTGGGGGTGCTTTGCTGCAGGAGGGACTGGTGCACTTCACAAAATAGATGGCATCACGAGGAAGGAAAAGGATGTGGATATATTGACGCAACATCTCAAGACATCAGTCAGGAAGTTAAAGTTTAGTCGCAAATGGGTCTTCCAAATGGACAATGACCCCAAGCATACTTCCAAAGTTGTGGCAAAATGGCTTAAGGACAACAAAGTGAAGATATTGGAGTGGCCATCACAAAGCCCTGACCTCAATCCTATAGAACATTTCTGGGCAGAACTGAAAAAGCGTGTGCGAGCAAGGAGGCCTACAAACCTGACTCAGTTACACCAGTTCTGTCAGGAGGAATGGGCCAAAATTCACCCAACTTATTGTGGGAAGCTTGTGGAAGGCTACCTGAAACGTTTGACCCAAGTTAAACAATTTAAAGGCAATGCTGCCAAATACTAATTGAGTGTATGTAAACTTCTGACCCATTGGGAATGTGATGAAAGAAACAAAAGCTGAAATAAATAACTCTCTCTACTATTATTCTGACATTTCACATTCTTAAAATAAAGTGGTGATCCTAACTGACCTAGACAGGGAATTTTTACTAGGATTAAATGTCAGGAATTGTGAAAAACTGAGTTTAAATATATTTGGCTAAGGTGTATGTAAACGTCCGACTTCAACTGTAGTACCTGGACTTATTTTGTTTGTTGCGAAATGTAAAAAAAAAAAAAAAACGAACATGACCCAAGGGATAGCACACCAACATCAAGTGGTAATGCCTATCAAAAAAATTATAATACACAGACAAACAATGAAAATATGGAATTGACCTAAGGAACAACACCTTACTTACCCCTTGACCTTTGAACTCTTCTTGCCCGGTTGCCGTGGTTCCTGAGATGAGGCGGGGTCTCGTGGCTCGGCAGGCTGGTCTGCATCCTGATTGGATGCGGCTCCTGCGGCGGCGGGGCCGGACGACGGGGAGGCGGAGCTGGCCTTTAGCGTTTTCTGGAGGTTTGACACCTGAGAGTGAGGGATGGAGAGCGAGAAGGAAAGGTAAACTAATTAAGTTTTGGACAAAACAGAAGTGCCTGATTCAAACTAAGGCCGATTCGTAATGTCCTGGGCTGGCTCTGATATTTTCTTCTCACAATGTCCTTTCCAGCAGCTATGGTGGATGCGTAACCAGGCCAGCCCAATACAACTTGGCTTGGCACTGGTTTGGCTCAGTAGTGTGAAAAGCTTAAGGTGTTATTATTTCTAATAAGAAGAGGTTAGAGAGTAACTTCTACCTCAAGCTAGAAAAGACTGACTCTCAGATGATTGAAAAGCCACCTGTGGCCTACAGACAAAACAAAGGTGCTGGACCCAGCTAGAAATTGGAAACTGAATGAGGTAATTGAGTAATGAGTATACGTTTTGCTTATGACTTCACCTCTACCAGAGAGGAAGAGGAGAAGCGAGAGGGTTTACTTCGGCCAAAACCTGTCCACGAAAATAAGACCATGAAGTGAGGAATTTTTGTATTGGGTTTAATGTAAAATTTGGTCAACAAGACATTTAAATTGCTCATTTGCTATCGTACTGGTTGAGTTGTTACGAATGCACTGATAAGTGGATGCACGCGGCAAAACTACTTTCTAACGGAGATGTGTGTAAATATTTGTATGAACATAAGATTCAACAACTGAGACATAAACTGAACAAGTTCCACAGACATGTGACTAACAGAAATGGAATAATGTGTCCCTGAACAAAGGGGGGGTCAAAATCAAAAGTAACAGTCAGTATCTGGTGTGGCCACCAGCTGCATTAAGTACTGCAGTGCATCTCCTCCTCATGGACTGCACCAGATTTGCCAGTTCTTGCTGTGAGCACTGATGGAGGGATTGTACGTTCCTGGTGTAACTCGGGCAGTTGTTGCCATCCTGTACCTGTCCCGCAGGTGTGATGTTTGGATGTACCGATCCTGTGCAGGTGTTGTTACACGTGGTCTGCCACTGCGAGTACGATCAGCTGTCCGTCCTGTCTCCCTGTAGCGCTGTCTTAGGCGTCTCACAGTACGGACATTGCAATTTATTGCCCTGGCCACATCTGCAGTCCTCATGCCTCCTTGCAGCATGCCTAAGGCATGTTCACGCAGATGAGCAGGGACCTTGGGCATCTTTCTTTTAGTGTTTTTTCAGAGTCAGTAGAAAGGCCTCTTTAGTTTCCTAAGTTTTCATAACTGTGACCTTAATTGCCTACCGTCTGTAAGCTGTTAGTGTCTTAATGACCGTTCCAGATGTGCATGTTCATTGAACAAGCATGGGAAACCGTGTTTAACCCCTTTACAATGAAGATCTGTGAAGTTATTTGGACGTTTCTTTTTTTGCCGAGTATATTTCCATTGTTAGAGCGGTCACTCGACTATCTTGTCAATATAATAGATCATCTTTGACTCTACCCTGAGAAAATGTGGCTACTGGTACTAACCTCCGTCTCCACCTGAACTTTGACCTTCAGCTGGCTCTCTCTGTACTGGTTGGCTCTGGTTACCTGCTCCTCGATCCCACACAGGACCGCCTCACACCCCGAACACCTTAGAGAGAGAGAGAACTATTTAGACACTGATATGACTGATACTATTTATCTCATTCTATACATCTTAATTGCATCTATCATGTCCACTGTTATTTTAAAATGTGTCTCATTTAGAAAGTGTATTGTGCATTATTATGTATCCCCTGTAAGAAATGGACTCTATAAATAAAGTTTCATTAGATGACTGCAGGGCGGCCCAGTAACCAAACAGTGAGGACCTCAACCTTGTCCCACACACACACCAGGGTTGGGGTCAATTCCATTTCAATTCATGAAGTAAAAACAAAATTGCAATTCCATTTTTTTGTGTGTGTGGGGGGGGGTAAGTTTACTTCCTGAATTTAAATGGAATTGACTCAAAACCCTGACACATGCACAGCTCTCTCTCACACACAGATCATTAACTCACCACTCCTGCAGTGTGTTGGCTATGTTGGGCAGCTCGTTGGGCCCCAGGTCTCGGCCCACGCTGCAGTCCACCTCCACCTGCTGGTTCCTCTGGTCCAGCTTACCCTGAATGATGTCACAGTAGACCGCCTCGATCAGCAGGTCCTCCAGCTCCCGCACGTTCTTCAGCTCCAGCTTCTGCAGGAGCAGAGAGTAGGGCAGGCACTGGGGGAAGAGGGAGACCGAGGACGTTAAATTCTACTACGTTGGGTCAATAGAAGTTAGCTGGCACAGAGAGGGAGAGAGAAAGATATTGAATTTGAGATGTTCTTTTTATTACTTCAGTGAAAAGAGAGAAGAGATGATGTAAGAGTGAGGAATGGAAAGGTAAGAGGGAGGCGTAGAGGAGGGGGGTACGGGTCAATATAAACGTACAAAATCATTACATCAAAATAGCTAACAGAGAGAGGGGAGGGGAGGAACAGAGAGAGGGGAGGGGAGGAACAGAGAGAGGGGAGGGGAGGAACAGAGAGAGGGGAGGGGAGGAACAGAGAGAGGGGAGGGGAGGAACAGAGAGAGGGGAGGGGAGGAACACAGAGAGAGGGGAGGGGAGGGGAGGGGAGGAACAGAGAGAGGGGAGGGGAGGAACAGAGAGAGGGGAGGGGAGGGGAGGAACAGAGAGAGGGGAGGGGAGGAACAGAGAGAGGGGAAGAGGGGAGGGGAGAGAGGGGAGGGGAGGAACAGAGAGAGGGGAGGGGAGGAACAGAGAGAGGGGAGGGGAGGAACAGAGAGAGGGGAGGGGAGGAACAGAGAGAGGGGAGGGGAGGAACAGAGAGAGGGGAGGGGAGGGGAGGAACAGAGAGAGGGGAGGGGAGGAACAGAGAGAGGGGAGGGGAGGAACAGAGAGGAGGGGAGGAACAGAGAGAGGGGAGGGGAGGAACAGAGAGGAGGGGAGGAACAGAGAGGAGGGGAGGGGAGGAACAGAGAGAGGGGAGGGGAGGAACAGAGAGAGGGGAGGGGAGGAACAGAGAGAGGGGAGGGGAGGAACAGAGAGAGGGGAGGGGAGGAACAGAGAGAGGGGAGGAACAGAGAGAGGGGAGGGGAGGAACAGAGAGAGGGGAGGAACAGAGAGAGGGGAGGGGAGGAACAGAGAGAGGGGAGGGGAGGAACAGAGAGAGGGGAGGGGAGGAACAGAGAGAGGGGAGGGGAGGAACAGAGAGAGGGGAGGAACAGAGAGAGGGGAGGAACAGAGAGAGGGGAGGAACAGAGAGAGGGGAGGTTGGAGTTATAAAGCGTCATTGCAGTAAAACAAGAAAATGGATGTAACTTTTTATTTAATTATATATTTTCACACTATGAGTTCAGAAATTCCAAATTTTAGGAAAATTATGATAAAGCCCTTTTGTGTAAAATGACTGTTCATCAGGGTAAGGGGGTGGGCTCTAGACCATCCTATCAGCCAATCAGGACTGTGTATGTAAATATCTTAATATTTGCTTCTTAATCCCCACACGAGCATTTTTAAGGGCCAAAGGAGGCTCGGGAAATAAATTATACAAATATATATTTCGTAGTTATTTTCACTAAATAAACAGTGATTTATTAGACATATAGTGATGATTTAACAATGAAAGAGAAAATAATAATAATAATAATAATTATTATATAATAATTATATAATAATAATCTAAATAAGCCTTCATTGGTCAATTAAAGAATAGATTCGCCCATTTTGAACATTTTTCGTGCATCTCTGAGCGATGTTCTGTCGATTCCCGGGCTAATTTCATGTGTATCTGAGATTCAACGCGGCATACTTATACTATGACAGTATAAGTGATGAGACGGGAAGAACAAGAAAGGAGAGAAATGTGGGAGGGAGGGAGAGAAAGAGATAAATTAATCAAGAGGGGAGAGTGGAGAGAATGAGAGATTGGGTGAAAGCAAGGTAGGGAAAGAGACTGGGGAGAAGAAATATGGAATGGATATGGGGTCGAAATGAGGTAGAGAGAGAGAGAGATGGAAAGTTAGAAGGATAGACTTACAGAGAGCAACAAATAAACAAAGAGACCTGAGAGAGCGAAGAAGAAGAAAGAGGACGGGATACTTAACACAGTTTCTAGCCAGTATCTAACGATGATCTAAATCTCAGCTGCCATCATTCTATTAAGAGCCTTTCTGTGATGTATGTGATAGAAATAAAGTTAGATCCCAGATCACAGAAAGGCTCTTAATAGAGTCCTTCACAACACAGAGTCGTTTATCTTGTTAATGTGTCAGAGTAACAAAGCAAGTTGTCTCGTAACCACACTTGAGCATATCGTTAAAAGCGTTGAGCGAATGACTTGCTATTTTTGGTACTGAAGCTTGCCGAGTATTGTTAGGAAAACAATTATAGGTAGGCTATTATAGTCCATGGAAATACAGCGGGTGAAATAAGTATTGAACACGTCACCATTTTTCTCAGTAAATGTATTTCCAAAGGTGCTATTGACATGACAGTTTCACCAGATGTTGGTAACAACCCAAGTAATCCATACATACAAAGAAACCAAAACAAATAAGTTCAGAAATTAAGTTATGTGTAATAATGTGAAATGACACAGGGAAAAAGTATTGAACACATGAAGAAAGGGAGGTTCAAAAAGGCATGGAAAGCCAAGACAACAGCTGAAAACTATCAGTAATTAAAAAGCAATCCAGCCCCCTGTCAGTGCAAATTAATATCAGCTGGTTCAGTCCCAACTGATGGCCTACAAAAAGGTCTCATTGCCAAGGTGTCACACAAGACACATCTCATGATGGGTAAAAGCAAAGAGCTGTCTCAAGACATTCGCAACCTAATTGTTGCAAAACATAATGATGGCATTGGTTATAGGCGCATTTCTAAGCTTCTGAATGTTCCAGTGAGCACTGTTGGGGCCATAATACGGAAGTGGAAAGACAATCATTTCACCATAAATTTGCCTCGACCAGGTGCTCCTCGTAAATTTGCCCATTCATCCTTCCTTCAATTATGTGAAGTTTGCCAGTACCATTTGCTGAAAAGCAGTCCCACACCATGATGTTCCCACCTCCAAACTTCACTGTTGGTATGGTGTTTTTAGGGTGATGTGCAGTGCCATTTCTCCTCCAAACATGGTGTGTATTATGACATCCAAACAGTTCAATTTTGCTCTCATCTGACCACACTATATTCTCCCAGTATTTCACTGGCTTTTCCAAATGTTGTGCAGCAAACTTTAAACGAGCTTCAACATGCTTTTTTTTCAGCAATGGAGTCTTGCGTGGTGAGCATGTATACAGGCCATGGCGGTGGAGTGCATTACTTAATGTTTTCTTTGAGACAACAGTACCTGCCAATTGCAGGTCATTTTGAAGCTCTCCACAAGTGGTCCTTGGCTCTTGGACAACTCTTCTGATTATTCTTTTCACTCCTCTGTCAGAAATCTTGCGAGGAGCACCTGGTCGAGGCAAATTTATGGTGAAATGATTGTCTTTCCACTTCCGTATTATGGCCCCAACAGTGCTCATTGGAACATTCAGAAGCTTAGAAATGCGCCTATAACTAATGCCATCATTATGTTTTGCAACAATTAGGTTGAGAAGGTCTTGAGACAGCTCTTTGCTTTTACTCATCATGAGATGTGTCTTATGTGACACCTTGGCAATGAGACCTTTTTGTAGGCCATCAGTTGGGACTGAACCAGCTGATATTAATTTGCACTGACAGGGGGCTGGATTGCTTTTTAATTACTGATAGTTTTCAGCTGTTGTCTTGGCTTTCCATGCCTTTTTGAACCTCCCTTCATGTGTTCAGTACTTTTTCCCTGTGTCATTTCACATTATTACACATAACTTAATTTCTGAACTTATTTGTTTTGGTTTCTTTGTATGTATGGATTACTTGGGTTGTTACCAACATCTGGTGAAAATTTCATGTCAATAGCACCTTTGTAAATATATTTACTGAGAAAAATGTTGACGTGTTCAATACTTATTTCACCCGCTGTATGTGTTGGGGTGTTAGGACCTAGTTTAACAATTAGGCATCCATCCATCCGTGAGTAACTCTCTGGTCTGTAATCACTCATTCACTCAGGACTTTATGTACATATTCAAGTACAGTTGTTATATCATATCACGTGCAATATTGTAAGTAATTCTTGGACTGAACTTACGTAGTCATTCACTCAGGAATGCATATTAGTATCCTGTCAGCAGTATCTTTTTTTCATTGCATTTAGTATATCGAACGTGCAATACGTGCATTTATCTGTAATTAAACCCTCTACTAAAGACTATTTTAAGGGAATTATTATTACCCTAAATTATATCATACACACATTTAGCTATTTAAGTATCTCTTCCTGTCATTTACCTGTACAGTTAATTTAATCATGCAAATATTCATTTACCTGTACGTTAAACCAGACTGTATATTAAGTAAACTATTATTACCCTCATTTATATCATACGCACATTTAGCTATTTAAGTATCTTTCTCTGCCATCGACCTGTATAGTATCGTTAACCATGCAAATATTTTTTTATTTATATCAACTTGCAATAATTGTATAATTTTTTCCCCTAACACTCTGTAACAATGTATGGTGTACATATTCAGTCATTCACTCAACATAGGGATCAATAAAGTATCTATCTATCTATCTATAGTCGTGGACAAAAGTTTTGAGAATGACAAGTATTGGTCTCCACAAAGTTTGCTGCCTCAGTGTTGATGATGGCAATTTGCATATACTCCAGAATGTCATGAAGAGTGATCAGATGAATTGCAATTACTTGCAAAGTCCCTCTTTGCCATGAAAATGAACTTAATCCCCCAAAAACATTTCCACTGCATTTCAGCCCTGCCACAAAAGGACCAGCTGCCATCATGTCAGTGATTGTTTAGTTAGCACAGGTGGAGTGTTGACGAAGACAAGGCTGGAGATCACTCTGTCATGCTGATTGAGTCAGAATAACAGACTGGAAGCTTTAAAAGGAGGGTGGTGCTTGAAATCATTGTTCTTCCTCTGTCAACCATGGTTACCTGCAAGGAAACACGTGCCGTCATCATTGCTTTGCACAAAAAGGGCTTCACAGGCAAGGATATTGCTGCTGGTAAGATTGCACCTAAATCAACCATTTAACGGATCATCAGGAACTTCAAGGAGAGAGGTTCAATTGTTGTGAAGAAGGCGTCAGGGCGCCCAAGAAAGTCCAGCAAGTGCCAGGACCGTCTCCTAAAGTTGATTCAGCTGCTGGATCGGGGCACCACCAGTGCAGAGCTTGCTCAGGAATGGCAGCAGGCAGGTGTGAGTGCATCTGCACGCACAGTGAGGCGAAGACTTTTGGAGGATGGCCTGGTGTCAAGAAGGGCAGCAAAGAAGCCACTTCTCTCCAGGAAAAACATCAGGGACAGACTGATATTCTGCAAAAGGTACAGGGATTGGACTGTTGAGGACTGGGGTAGAGTCATTTTCTCTGATGAATCCTCTTTCCGATTGTTTGGGCCATCCGGAAAACACCTTGTCCGGAGAAGACAAGGTGAGCGCTACCATCAGTTCTGTGTCATGCCAACAGTAAAGCATCCTGAGACCATTCATATGTGGGGTTGCTTCTCAGCCAAGGGAGTGGGCTCACTCACAATTTTGTCTAAGAACACAGCCATGAATAAAGAATGGTACCAACACATCCTCCGAGAGCAACTTCACCCAACCATCCAAGAACAGTTTGGTGACGACCAATGCCTTTTCCAGCATGATGGAGCACCTTGCCATGAGACAAAAGTGATAACTAAGTGGCTTGGGGAATCAACATTTTGGGTCCATGGCCAGGAAACACCCCATACCTTAATCCCATTGAGAACTTGTGGTCGATCCTCAAGAGGCGGGTGGACAAACAAAAACCCACAACTTCTGACAAACTCCAAGCATTGATTATGCAAGAATGGCCTGCCATCAGTCAGGATGTGGCCCAGAAGTTAATTGACAGCATGCCAGGGTGGATTGCAGAGGTCTTGAAAAAGAAGGGTCAACACTGCAAATATTGACTCTCTGCATAAACTGAATGTCATTGTCAATGAAAGCCTTTGACACTTATGGAATACTTGTAATTATACTTCAGTGTACCATAGTAACTACTGACATAAAGATCTAAGAACACTGAAGCATCAAACTTTGTGGAGACCAATACTTGTGTCATTCTCAAAACCTTTGGCCACGACTGTATATGCACAAAATTATTAAACAGAAAAATTTGACAAGATAAAACCAGAAAACGTTACCTTCAGATTAAAGGGCAAACGGATGATGGCTATCATTATAATACATATCATTCTAAAGTATTTCTATAATTATAAATGTGAGTGACCCACACTAAAACTAGCAGAGGAAGGTATCTAAAACCAGATGAATGGGTGGTACTCTACCTTCAGATTGGATGCCAGACTGATGATGGAGAGGTGACGGAGTTTGTTCCTCTGAGCTGGGGTCAACTCTGGGAGAGAGGCTGCCCTCTCTGAAAGAACAAAACCACAAACAGACAAGGAAGAGGGAGGAAAGAAAGACAGCCGGAGAGCAAAAGAAAGGGATAGGTCAGCGCTATTATTCTTTTAGTTAGACAGTACAGAGCAAGGAAACAGGTCTCCTCCACAGGCAGAAACTGCTGCTGCCTGCTGAATTCCACCAGGGAATACAATAAAAAATAATTTATGTGTGTGTGTGTGCGCGGATGCTCAAAAAACCCTTGAGTATTGACAGCTTTTCCTCAGTGCTCCATTTTGCAATTCCATAAAGCACTATGAAAGCGAATACGATATGTGTTGACATAAGATTTGTATTTCTCTCTTCTGTCTCTTATTAAGTCCTTTTACTAAATGTGTTGCTCAAGAATGACAAGTTCTTTACATATTTCGGTTTTTCAAAGGGTATTCAGTATTTAATTTGGCAGTTTGTGACAACGCAACCAATTATAACCAATATAAATGTCTAACAAAACATCTGAAAGAAGTCTGTCCCTGGTTGAGCCCCAATAATCTCTCCTTCCTCATGAAGTGTGCACTTGTTCACTACTCCGCACAAATGTAAAAGCATTGGATTGGTTTAGGCAGGGGCTAGAGCAGTGCTAGTCCCATTTTTTCACCAGGAATGCTAAAGGGAGTTTCCATATACCAGTTATTTACTTCCACATCCACGAAGGGAAGTGAACAAGTGCACACTTCTAGAGAAAGGACAGGTTATTGGGACTCAACCTCTGCCGTGCCAAATATTGTCACTTGGCTCCTCGTATAGGATGAAATAAAGTTCCTTAATTTACTCTGTAAACTACAGGGGACTGTGAAAATCTGACAGAGATGATGCCTAGCCTGACGGACAGAGAGAGAGATACACTGCTAATAATAAAACAGCTACATGACTTATTTACACAGCAGCGCTGCCTGCCACTGTCGTACCTTTATAGTCGCAGTAGGTTCCATAGGCGAAGAGGTTGAGTAGCTGATACACTGGTGCGTGCGGACCTGTCTCCAGCTTGGGGTGGAGTAGAAGAAGAGGGTGGGTGTGGGGGTCAGATAGAGGGAGCTTGTTAGGGTCTCTAGCTA
This sequence comes from Thymallus thymallus, assembly GCA_023634145.1. NCBI lineage: Eukaryota > Metazoa > Chordata > Actinopteri > Salmoniformes > Salmonidae > Thymallus > Thymallus thymallus. Next base: position 29,978,756 of record CM042416.1, on the reverse strand, counting down.
TACCACCTTCAGTGAGAGCTGTGACTTGAGAATGGCTGTGACTACTGACTGTGAGTGTGTGTTTGTGTGTGTGTTACCTCTCTGACGTTGGGCAGCTCAAGGATGTCTGAGAACACGTAGAGGCCTGGTGTCTCCAGCAGAGAACTTACGGCCTGGGCCAACGCCGGGCCTGAGAGAGACAGGAGCTGCTCTACCTCCATCTGAGAGAGAGAGAGCGAGAGAGGAATAGAGACAGAAAAAAATCATATGAATAGTCCTTGTGGCAAGACTCCAAGTCAGTAATTAATTTTTCACTCTCATAAGCTAATGTGTAGGCAAGTGTCTTGAAAAACACCCTTCTTTAAAAAAAAATGTATTTAACTAAGCAAGTCAGTTAAGAACAAATTCTTATTTACAATAATGGCCTACACCGGCCAAACTCGGACGACGCTGGGCCAATTTTGCCATATGGGACTCCCAATCACGTCCGGTTGTGATACAGTCTGGATTCGAACCAGGTTGTCTGTAGTGACGCCTCTCGCACTGAGATGCAGTGTCTTAGACCACTGTGCCACTTCTGGTCAAAGCTAGTCACGGACACAGATTATTATTTTACATAATTCAATGAGACTTGTCCTGCTGATTAAGAAATTGGTCCTACTAAAAGACAGAACATACAAATAGCCTAGCTAGCTACATAGTAGTAACCTTCCTGGGCTGGCCACTTGGACACTCCATGTCATTGTCAGATAAATCATGACTTTAGACACTTAGTTACTACTTCACAATGTAACGTTAGGTATTTAGGTAGCCTATTAAACAACTAAGTTAGTCGGCTACTATTGGCTAACCTGGGCACAATTGTTGTGGAAAATAATGTCTGACATGTAAAATAAGGAATCATGTCAGATCTGCAACGTTCGACCTACTAAACGTGGCCCTAGTGTGGAGTGTTTTGAGTCAAGTTCATTCAATGCTGAGTCCCAGGGCTGGGACCGATTTTGTGACTAGTAGTACTAACGTTAGCTAGCCGTCAACCAGTCATAAACTACCGATTGCATGCTAGCCTAGAAGCGAGCTAGTTCACTAGATCTTATGGCATATTTACAAGAAAAGGGTTACTTAAAAACGGGCCTTAATAAGCACAAACTAAAAAGTCGGCTAAAGTTTGACCAAATGATGAAGCAAACCTAGCACACGGGAGCTAGCTAGCTAGCTTACTACAGTAGTATGACTATGAGGAGTCATGCTAGCTGCTGCTACCACTACAGCTCAAGCGAGGCATGACTGTAAAAGGCCTCTTCCTGTTTTTTGGTTGTCTACTGACTCAACTCTAACTTAACTAAATGGTGCAAGGTCAACCATGCGATTATATTTTAATACGATGCAGTTTACAAATATGTTAAAAGAAAATAAATTACCTTATTGGTAAGCTAACTCAAGTTGATAGCCTGACCCCCGACTCGCTCAGTTCCGCCGTCAGTGCACGTTTGACAACAAAGGAGAACGTCAATGCTCATTGGACGAAACGTGAAAAGGAGGCGGGGAGTGTTTGTCTTGACTGACAAGGGCCTGAGCGGACCAGAGAGTTGCTTCTGAAATAGTGCCATCTTGTGGCAAAATATAATTTATTCGATGTGGTTTCTCGGCGGTTGGCATCCAACGTGGTGCATTAATTACCGCCACCTACTGTACTGGAGTGCGGGCCAGAGACGGAGAAACTGAATCCTACCTGCTAAAAAAGATAACCAAATATTTGAGACTATATCTATATATAGACTAAGTGTTTGTTTAGCCAGTACATCAACTGCCTTGTTCCTCTCCACTCCCATATGGACTGGGACCCAAGTAAGTCTTATCTGTTTACCCATTTGTCTAATCCTGCCATAAAGCAGGTCTTGTCTGCTATGTGAGCAAAAGGACTGGAGACTCATCAACACTTGACTTCCTCCACTTCTACAATACGTTTCCTGACTGCCACCCCACATTCCTGCACTAAAAAATGCTTACCCAGTACGTCCTGTCCCTGGATCGTTTGAACATCTATGTTAATGGCCACAGACTTGGCGCTCCGGTACCGCTTGCCGTGCGGTAGCAGAGAGAACAGTCTATGACTAGGGTGACTGGAGAATTTGACCATTTTTAGGGCCTTCCTCAGACACAGCCTGGTATAGAGGTTTTGGATGGCAGGAAGCTTGGCCCCAGTGATGTACTGGGCCATACGCACTACCATCTGTTGTGCCTTGTGGTCGGAGGCAGAGCAGTTGCCATACCAGGCAGTGATGCTCTCGATGGTGCAGCTGTAGAATCTTTTGAGGATCAGAGGACCCATGCAAAATCGTTTCAGTCTCCTAAAGGGGAATAGGCTTTGTCCGGCCCTCTTTACGACTGTCTTAGTGTGTTTGGACATGATAGTTTGTTGGTGATGTGGACACCAAGGAATTTGAAGCTCTCAACTTGCTCCACTTCAGCCCCGTCAATGAGAATGGGGGCGTGCTCGGTCCTCCTCCTTTTCCTGTAGTCCACAATCATCTCCTTTGTCTTGATTACTTCGAGGGAGAGGTTGTAATCCTGGCACCACATAGCCATGTCTCTGACATTTTCCCTATAGGAGAATGTCGTTGTCGGTGATCAGGCCTACTTCTGTTGTGTCATCGGCAAACTTGATGATGGTTTTGGAGTCGTGCCTGGCCGTGCAGTCATGAGTGAACAGGGAGTACCGGAGGGGACTGAGCACGCACCCCTGAGGGGCCCACGTGTTGGATGTGTTGTTACCTACCCTTACCACCTGGGGGGGGGGCCCGTCAGGACTCTCTTACATACAGTCCCATCTCCTTCGCCTGGGTATTACCCATCCACCCAAAGCCTGTGTTCTGTCTTGGCTCATGTTCCCAGCATGCCTGTAAAATCACTATCGCAGGATGAGACACCCCATGTCCCTGTAGGTTGACACAATAATTAATTGTCAGCTGCTGTCTCCTAATCTGAAATGGCATATCCCCCATCTCCACCTGTTGTGCAGCCACTGGGGAGGTCCGAAACACCCCAAAACATATTCTGAGTCCTTGCCCCTGTATGACATCTAGCCTTTCCAATGAGGTCCGGGCTGCCAAACCATACGCTATACTGCCATAGTCTATTACATATTGGATCAATGCAACATACATGGTCCTCAATGAGGAATACCCAGCACCCCACTCCTTCCCCGTCAGACAGTGCACCATATTTAGCACCTTCTTACACTTTCCCACCACTCTCTCAATGTGTTCAGCCCAGGTCAGCCTGGTGTCAGATCATACCCCAAGGAACCTGATGGCCCCCACCCTCTCCAAGTTTCTCCCATACAACCTCAAGCATACCTCATCTCCTACCTTCCTTCTGGTAAAGGACACAGTGTGAGGGCTTGGTTGTGGTAAGGCCTCTTACTCCCACCTAGGGGAGGAGAGAGGCACACAACCAAGCTCTCACACATTATTAGGGAGATTATCATCCCCAATCAGAGACAGCTGTATAGCGTTGTCTCTGATTGGGGATAGTATTTAGTTACCACACACAGCCACCTGTGTGTGGATCATTGTTCGTGGCTGCCTTGGGTTATCAGCACGTGAGTCACTTTGCTTTGTATAGTGTTTTGTCAGTTAGTTTATGTCATCTCCTTTTTTGTATTTTGTGCTTCGTGAATCCACCTCCAAAATAAAAAGGAATGACGCTCCATCAGCGCTCCGTTTATCGTCCCATTATTCCGCATCGTGACAGAATGATCCACCACCCTGGGACACAACGGAAAGAGACATTGGTAGACGTCCTCCACAGTATGGGGAAATTATCAAAGGAGGAGGTCTACCATTATCATGCGGTGGAGGAAGGCTGGTGTCCGGAGCAGAGGCGCCGAAGACGGGGGAAACGTCACCGGGCGAAAGCGAAGGACCAGCCTGGAGCCCAGAAAAACCCCCAAACGGATTTTGGGGGGGGGCTATGGGGGTGGTCAGGGATCGAGGGAGAAGAGCCCCGACCACTGCACTCGTGGGGGTTCCAGGAGGAGCCTCTACAGCCGTGGGAGCAGGAGTACAGAGAGGAGTCGGAGGAAGACGACAGCGATGTGCTTCTGTTCCCTCACTCGTGGGGGTTCCCGGAGGAACCCTCACAGGATGGGGATTGGCGTTGGAGTAGGGACGACAGGCACAGTCGTGCTCCAGCGTCAGTTCCCAGTCCGGTGCCTCCAGCGCCGGTCCAGAGTCGGAGGAGGAGGAGACCGACTCAGCGCACCAAACCATCGGTGCGCAACAATAGCCCGGTACGGCCCGCGCCTGCTCCGCGCACCAGCTCTATGGTGCGTTTGCCCAGCCCGGCGCGACCCGTGCCAGCTCAACGCACCGACCCAACGGTGCGTTTCCCCAGCCAGGTACAGCCCGTTCCAGCTACTCGCACCAGACCAGTGGTGCGTTCCCCCAGCCTGGTACGGTCTGTGCCTGCTCCTCGCACCCAACCTATGGTGCGTTTCCCCAGCCCGGCGCGACCCGTGCCAGCTCAACGCACCGACCCAACGGTGCGTTTCCCCAGCCAGGTACAGCCCGTTCCAGCTACTCGCACCAGACCAGTGGTGCGTTCCCCCAGCCCGGTACGGTCTGTGCCTACTCCTCGCACCCAACCTATGGTGCGTGTCTCCAGCCCGGTGCGACCCGTGCCAGCGCCTCGCATCAGATCACTGGTGCGTTTCCCCAGTCCTGTACGCCCCGTGCCTACGGAGGAGGAGGAGGAGACCGACTCAGCGCACCAAACCATCGGTGCGCAACAATAGCCCGGTACGGCCCGCGCCTGCTCCGCGCACCAGCTCTATGGTGCGTTTGCCCAGCCCGGCGCGACCCGTGCCAGCTCAACGCACCGACCCAACGGTGCGTTTCCCCAGCCAGGTACAGCCCGTTCCAGCTACTCGCACCAGACCAGTGGTGCGTTCCCCCAGCCTGGTACGGTCTGTGCCTGCTCCTCGCACCCAACCTATGGTGCGTTTCCCCAGCCCGGCGCGACCCGTGCCAGCTCAACGCACCGACCCAACGGTGCGTTTCCCCAGCCAGGTACAGCCCGTTCCAGCTACTCGCACCAGACCAGTGGTGCGTTCCCCCAGCCCGGTACGGTCTGTGCCTACTCCTCGCACCCAACCTATGGTGCGTGTCTCCAGCCCGGTGCGACCCGTGCCAGCGCCTCGCATCAGATCACTGGTGCGTTTCCCCAGTCCTGTACGCCCCGTGCCTACTCCTCGCACGGAGGCTACCGCGACGGTCGCCAGCACAGCTCTGTGGTTAGAGACCATCTCTGCGTCGGTGCCCAGAGTGGGCACGACGTTCAGCCCCGCTGTGGAGCAGGAGCTCCATAGCGCGTCGGTGCCCAGTCTGGGGCCGACAGCCAGCCCAACCACAGGGCTGGAAACCCTCTCTGCGTCGGTGCCCAGGGTGGGCACGACGTTCAGCCCCGCTGTGGAGCAGGAGCTCCATAGCGCGTCGGTGCCCAGTGTGGGGCCGACAGCCAGCCCAACCAGAGGGCTGGAAACCATCTCTGCGTCGGTGCCCAGGGTGGGCACGACGTTCAGCCCCGCTGTGGAGCAGGAGCTCCATAGCGCGTCGGTGCCCAGTCTGGGGCCGACAGCCAGCCCAACCAGAGGGCTGGAAACCATCTCTGCGTCGGTGCCCAGGGTGGGCACGACGTTCAGCCCCGCTGTGGAGCAGGAGCTCCATAGCGCGTCGGTGCCCAGTCTGGGGCCGACAGCCAGCCCAACCAGAGGGCTGGAAACCATCTCTGCGTCGGTGCCCAGGGTGGGCACGACGTTCAGCCCCACCAGAGGGTTGGGAACCATCTCTGCGTCGGTGCCCAGGGTGGGCACGACGTTCAGCCCCACCAGAGGGTTGGGAACCATCTCTGCGTCGGTGCCCAGGGTGGGCACGACGTTCAGTCCCGCTGTGGAGCAGGAGCACCATAGCGTGTCGGTGCCCAGTCTGGGGCCGACAGCCAGACCAGCTGCAGGGCTGAAGACCATCTCTGCGTCGGTGCCCAGGGTGGGCACGACGTTCAGTCCCGCTGTGGAGCAGGAGCTCCATAGCGTGTCGGTGCCCAGTCTGGGGCCGACAGCCAGACCAGCTGCAGGGCTGAAGACCACCTCTGCGTCGGTGCCCAGGGTGGGCACGGCATCCAGCCTGAGGTCTCCGGAGAAGGTCAGCAGCCCGAGGCCTCCTGTGACGGTCAGTAGCCTGAGGTCTCCTGTAAAGGTCAGCAGCCTGAGGCCTCCTGTGAAGGTCAGCAGCCCGAGACCTCCGGAGAAGGTCAGCAGCCCGAGACCTCCGGAGAAGGTCAGCAGCCCGAGGCCTCCAGTGAAGGTCAGCAGCCCGAGGCCTCCAGTGAAGGTCAGCAGCCCGAGGCCTCCAGTGAAGGTCAGCAGCCCGAGGCCTCCAGTGAAGGTCAGCAGCCCGAGGCCTCCAGTGAAGGTCAGCAGCCCGAGGCCTCCAGTGAAGGTCAGCAGCCCGAGGCCTCCAGTGAGGGTCAGCAGCCCGAGGCCTCCAGTGAAGGTCAGCAGCCCGAGGCCTCCAGTGAAGGTCAGCAGCCCGAGGCCTCCAGCGAAGGTCAGCAGCCCGAGGCCTCCAGCGAAGGTCAGCAGCCCGAGGCCTCCAGTGAAGGTCAGCAGCCCGAGGCCTCCAGCGAAGGTCAGCAGCCCGAGGCCTCCAGCGAAGGTCAGCAGCCCGAGGCCTCCAGCGAAGGTCAGCAGCCCGAGGCCTCCAGCGAAGGTCAGCGCCCCGCCACCTCCAGCGAAGGTCAGCGCCCCGCCACCTCCAGCGAAGGTCAGCGCCCCGCCACCTCCAGCGAAGGTCAGCGTTCCGCCACCTCCAGCGAAGGTCAGCGTTCCGCCACCTCCAGCGAAGGTCAGCGTTCCGCCACCTCCAGCGAAGGTCAGCGTTCCGCCACCTCCAGCGAAGGTCAGCGTTCCGCCACCGGCCACAGCTCAAGGCCTGGAGCCTCCTCCACCGGTGCCCAGTCCGGGGCCGGTCGTCTGCTTCGCTCCAGTGCCGGAGCAGTCCGCTCCACCGGTGCCCAGTCCGGGGCCGGTCGTCTGCGCCGCTCCAGAGCCGGAGCAGTCCGCTCCACCGGTGCCCAGTCCGGGGCCGGTCGTCTACGTCGCTCCATTGACAGAGCAGTCCGCTCCACCGGTGCCCAGTCCGGGGCCGGTCGTCTACGTCGCTCCAGTGCTGGAGCAGTCCGCTCCACCGGTGCCCAGTCCGGGGCCGGTCGTCTGCGCCGCTCCAGTGCCGGAGCAGTCCGCTCCACCGGTGCCCAGTCCGGGGCCGGTCGTCTACGTCGCTCCAGTGACGGAGCAGTCCGCTCCACCGGTGCCCAGTCCGGGGCCGGTTGTCAGCCCCTCTCCAGGGTCGAGGGCTCCCGCACCAGGGTCCAGACAGGACTTGGTGAATGGCGGGAGTACTGAGGGGGGAACCACCGCGCCGGGGTCCGGACCGGACCGGGCGTGCAACGGAGAGGTAGGAGGAAAGCTACTCTCACAGCCTGTGCCACGCCCGGAACCGGAACCGGAGCCCCCACCAGCAACCACCTCAGTACCCCGCCATGTCCCCCCTAGTTTTGGACATTTTTTCTTTCAGGAGAGGGGGGACTGTATGTGTGCGGTCGGGAGTCCGCACCTTAGGGGGGGGGTACTGTGAGGGCTTGGTTGTGGTAAGGCCTCTTACTCCCACCTAGGGGAGGAGAGAGGCACACAACCAAGCTCTCACACATTATTAGGGAGATTATCATCCCCAATCAGAGACAGCTGTATAGCATTGTCTCTGATTGGGGATAGTATTTAGTTACCACACACAGCCACCTGTGTGTGGATCATTGTTCGTGGCTGCCTTGGGTTATCAGCACGTGAGTCACTTTGCTTTGTATAGTGTTTTGTCAGTTAGTTTATGTCATCTCCTTTTTTGTATTTTGTGCTTCGTGAATCCACCTCCAAAATAAAAAGGAATGACGCTCCATCAGCGCTCCGTTTATCGTCCCATTATTCCGCATCGTGACACACAGTCTAAGTTTTCTCTACAGAGAACCTGAATCCCCACATTAATGCCCACCACTCTAATTCGTCAATTACTTCCTGTACCTTCCTGACTATGTATGGCACATTTCTTCACCTCTTCCATAAGGCCCCATCATCTGCAAATAATGACCTCCCAATATCCGTCCGTACCTGAGAGTAAACATCATTGATCACGATTGAGAACAACAGAAGACTATTCACGCTCCCCTGCGGTGTGCCGTTATCCAGCAGGTAGCTGCCTGATAGAGACTTCCCCACCCTCACCAAACAGGAAATCCTTTGTCCAGTTGTACGTTCTTCCTCCTACCCCCATAATATCAAGTTTGATGAACAACCCCTCCTTCCACATCATATCATACGCCTTCTCCACATCAGAAAATACAGCTACAACAGTCTCCTTGTTCACCTGAGCCTTCCTGACATCTGCTTCTAAGCAGAGCACTGGGACCATAGTTCCCCTACCCTTCCTGAACTCATTCTGATGTTACGATACTAGCCCCCTGCTCTCCAGGAAGTAAGTTAGCCTTGTTAAAGCTATTAAGCGATAGCTTGTTGGCCTAGACTGGTACTACTGGTAGTTTCCTCTCCTCCCACACTAAGTATTATGTAAGAAATAATATTGTCTTACAGAAATTAAAATATGATTCTAGATTAGAAATAAAGATTAAAAACAAATAAATGTGTTTAAATGTTTATAAAAAAGAAAACACATGAAAACGCATTCATTTTTCAGGCTTCATCATTGAACAATACAACAATGGATGAGCAAAGACAGTGGAGAAATCAACAGATGTTTGCCTAAGTCAATTCAAACATTTGTTTAATTCCAGTGAAATCAATCAAGGAGATAGATTGCTCAAACGTATCACAGCAATCAGTCTGGCAAGCAGCAGAGTTGATTAGAGCGTCTACCTCCTTGATTATAGTAACCGATTTACTCAATTGAGTGCATTCATTTAAATTCTCCTTGCAGAAGGTGCCAGATTTTCTAAATGTTTGCATCTGTTTCAGTAGGGAACATTTCATGATACTAGCTATACCATAAAACTATATTTATCTCACCTTGCCTTTCTAAATCTCAGTCCTTCTCTTAACCTTTGCATTTAGTTTTATGGTTTCTGGAAAAACACAAAATAATATGCACACTTGGCAGTGTAGTTTAGTAAATTTGACCCATTACCTAGTTTAGTTTCCAATACTGATGTTTCCAGTAAGAATAATCATTTCACTTTTATAGTGCTTTTCATTTCACAAAAACCTCTTAAAGCTTTTCTCAATCGCTTTGGCTCAATTATCAAATGAGAATGATTTTTTTCCAAAACAATAAGTTTACATCTCTGAACAATTAGTTTCTTGTTCACACCAGATTTGAATTTCTTATTCTTTTAAGCAAATTGCACGTGTTTTGGCACATGTGCAAAAAGAGTAAGTACAATTATCTACAATAACTACATGCACATGGCTTTCTTATCAAAACTGAGAGAGAGAGAGAGAGACAGACAGAGAGAAACAGAGGGGTGGAAGGAGGGAGAGAGAGAGGGTGGGGGAGAGGGAGTAAGAGAGAGAGAGAGACAGAAGGGTGGAGGGAGAAAGAGAGAGGGTGGGGGAGAGGGAGTAGTTGAAAATGAATTGAGATAGAGAGAGAGAGAGAGAGAGAGAGAGAGAGAGAGAGAGAGAGAGAGAGAGAGAGAGACAGAAAGAAACAGAGGGGTGGAAGGAGGGAGAGGGTGGGGGAGAGGGAGTAAGAGAGAGAGAGAGAGAGAGAGAGAGACAGAGAGAGACAGAGAGAAACAGAGGGGTGGAAGGAGGGAGAGAGAGAGGGTGGGGGAGAGGGAGTAAGAGAGAGAGAGAGAGAGAGACAGAGAGAGACAGAGAGAAACAGAGGGGTGGAAGGAGGGAGAGAGAGAGGGTGGGGGAGAGGGAGTAAGAGAGAGAGAGAGAGAGAGAGAGAGACAGAGAGAGACAGAGAGAAACAGAGGGGTGGAAGGAGGGAGAGAGAGAGGGTGGGGGAGAGGGAGTAAGAGAGAGAGAGATAAATAGAAAGGCAGAAAACAAAAGGAGGGAGGCAGTTAGAGAAAGAGGTAGAAAAAGAGGGAACAAAAGACAATAATGAAAGAAGAGGGAGAAGGGAAACAAAATGGAGGGATGTAGAGAAAGGGAGCAAGGGAGTGGAAAGGAACTGTTTGCCTTCCTCTAATTATAACACATGTGATATTGGATTATTTAGAATGGGCTTCACATACTTGTTAGTCAGTGTTGTGTTGTCCACCCATCTCCAATCCCCTTCCTTCTCTATGTCTGATAGGCCAATCCACACACACACACACACACACACACACACACACACACACACACACACACACACACACACACACACACACACACACGCTGTTCCTTGCTGTGCAGGATGGTAAGGTGGCTGCCCAGGGAAGTACAACTGTCTCTGCTGCTCTGCCAGTCCATCTTGTCATTACTGTTTTGGCACATGTGCAAAAAGACTAAGTACAATTGTCTACAATTTGCACAATAACTACATGCACATGGCTTGCTGATCAAAACGGATGAGTTGATTCTCAGTGAAATTGTTGTACTCTTCACAACTTCTAAACATTCTTTCATCGTGTTAGCCATCACATGCAAAATGATCCAGTCAATTATCAAAATCTGTCAGACATACATGTATATTCTGTAAATATCTATGACACGGAATGTTTGTGATGTCTGCTAAATTGGCAAATGACCTGCCAGGTGACGTAGTAATGAAATAGGAATCACAATCTTACCAACCTAACCAATCAAGTTTGGAAGCATATATATGGAGCACAGCACCATCACTACCATTTAAAACATGGAGGAACATCACTACCCTGAACAGCAGCTGGTGGTGTTAGAGGAAGACAATGTTGGAGGAAGAGGTGGTGATGTAAACAGACCGCCTGATGTAAACAGACAGCTTGATGTAAACATACAGCCTGATGTAAACAGACAGCCTGATGTAAACAGACAGCCTGATGTAAACATACAGCCTGATGTAAACAGAGAGCCTGATGTAAACAGACAGCCTGATGTAAACAGACAGCCTGATGTAAACAGACAGCCTGATGTAAACAGACAGCCTGATGTAAACAGACAGCCTGATGTAAACAGGTCCACAGTGTCATCGATTGTGCAAACATTCCGTAGGGAAAACAGGTAAATATGTTATTGTTCTTTAATTTTTGTTACAACAATACAGCGACTATTGTAAAGGTAAATGCAAGTCTGAAAATCACAATGTACTGTAAGATATGTATGAGGAATATTCAGTAATACAGCACAATGTGAATACACTATACTATCTGTAACATGATCTACTTGTGAATTCTACATGTGATATATATAGGACTGTACAACAACCTCAAGCTGGTGGCAGAGCAGCAGTATTCAGCCATCAGCAAGAACAAGACATTTGCAACATGGTCACAGCCAACAATTCCGTCAGGCTAAGAGAGATACAAAGTCCAATCATAAATGACAACAATATCTTTGCAAATATCAATTCTGTCAGCATTTCCACTGTAGTCAAAGTTTTGAGAAAAAATCAAATGACTATGAAACAACTCTACAGGCTGCCGTTGGAGAGGAATAGTGACAGAGTGAAGGAGCTGTGGTACCAGTATGTCCCTGTAAACCATTGGTGTGCACATGGTATATTGTACAGGGAGTTTTACTGTACTTCAATGATGCCTGTATATACTTCTTGAAGTTGTAGATACCCATAAGAACAGAACACATTTCTACTTTACTAAACTGTCTGATTCTAGAATTAGGCTATGTAAAAATAACTTTATATGTTGTTTCTGTGTTATTACATAGAGAATAATGGAGCTGGAAGGACATGAAATGACCCACATTCTTGTTTTTGTGGACGAGGCTGGGTTCAATCTGGCCAAAGGCAGGAGACGTGGCCGCAATCTCGTTGGATACCGAGCCACAACTGTCACACCAGGCCAACGGGGGCAGTATTACAATGTGTGCTGCCATTTCTGAGAATGGTGTGAGCACACATATTCCACACATTGGGCCCTACAACACCCAACTTCTCCTGGCCTTCCTAAATACACTTTACAGAGACATAATACCAGAACACCAAAGAGGTTAAGTTAGACCAGATTTGCCAAAGTATGTAATTGTGTTGGATAATGTCAGCTTCCACCGAACCAACATTGTTAGGGAATGGTTTGCTGCACATGAAAGGATAACAGTGGAGTTCCTTCCACCATACTCCCCATTCCTGAATCCGATAGAATAGTTTTTTTCAGCATGGAGGTGGAAAGTATGACTATCGGGCATCGCAACGCAAGGAGATTTTTCCCCCGGTCCATCGCAAGGGAAAACATCAGATGTGATGTTGACGAAAATCTCTGGCCGACCAAGAAGAGCGACAGGATGTCCACCAAGAAGATGGGAACTTGTAGAGTTACGTAGTGAGAGGAGGTACAATGTCTTGTTTTTTTCAGAACTATGTCAGGTTTTGTCATTGTTGCAGGTTTTTTTTTATTTTTGGGGCATGGATGGCATTTTGTGGCAAATTTATTTGTTCATTATATACGACTTTACATGTAAGAAATGTAAAATGGACATGCAAATGTGAATTTTCTGTTTACATGTAACAAATTGCTACAAAAATGAATTTACTGTATACATACAAACGTGCATATCCTTTTTCTGTGTACTACAGTATTGTACAGAATATTTCCCAGTAAACCTTTACCTACTGTTGAAATCGGTATCTACAAAGCTCAGTGTGATACACAGTTTAGTACAGTTTAGTACAGGAAGCAGTCAGGGTCAACTAAAAGTAGAATAAAACTGAAATGTGTTTTATAACAAACATTTCCAGGGTTGACTTCCATGGTGAAAAAACATTTAAACATTTTGAGTAGTACGGCTCACACAAGTTTCATTTTGGTGACATTGGCCAATTTCGTGACACAATAACTAGGTTTTGAAGAATGAATTAAATGTTTACTACATTTTGCACACATACAATAGAGTTGTGACGTCCCATAAAACAGTTGTGACAATTGCATTTACAGTTTAGAGAATGTTAAGACTGTTTCAAAAAATTAGCCAAAGCGATTGAGGAAAACTGTAAGAAAACATTTCCATCATTCATGAATAAATGAACGGTAGATCTAGAAAGACTGGGAAGTTAATGGTACTAAAGTGTGATTCAGTCAAGCCGGATGGCATCCATCTGACAAATGCGTTTGTAGATGTGGTCACACGGTACGTCAAACCAGGTCTGCGAGTGGCTGTCCAGGGTGGCACAGTCCTCCCCATGTGATCCTCCTGTCTGATGGTTGTCAGGCTCAGAGCTATGCTCATTCCAATACCTGGAAGAGAGACAGGGAGAGAGAGAAGGAGCGAGAGATATAGATAGAGAGAGAGAGAATGAAATTTACATTGAATTGAGGGAGAGAGAGAGGGTGGGTGGGTGGGGGAGAGAGAGAGAGAGAGAGAGAGAGAGAGAGCGAGGGTGGGTGGGTGGGGGAGAGGGAGTAGTTGAAAATGAATTGAGAGAGAGAGAGAGAGAGAGAGAAACAGAGGGGTGGAAGGAGGGAGAGAGAGAGGGTGGGGGAGAGGGAGTAAGAGAGAGAGAGAGAGAGAGAGAGACAGAGAGAGAGAGAGAGAAACAGAGGGGTGGAAGGAGGGAGAGAGAGAGGGTGGGGGAGAGGGAGTAAGAGAGAGAGAGAGAGAGAGAGAGAAATAGAAAGGCAGAAAACAAAAGGAGGGAGGCAGTTAGAGAAAGAGGTAGAAAAAGAGGGAACAAAAGACAATAATGAAAGAAGAGGGAGAAGGGAAACAAAATGGAGGGATGTAGAGAAAGGGAGCAAGGGAGTGGAAAGGAACTGTTTGCCTTCCTCTAATTATAACACATGTGATATTGGATTATTTAGAATGGGCTTCACATACTTGTTAGTCAGTGTTGTGTTGTCCACCCATCTCCAATCCCCTTCCTTCTCTATGTCTGATAGGCCAATCCAGAAGTGGTAGTCAAACCCACCAATCCTCCGGGCCTCTTTTTCCAGAGCGTCCTACAAGCAAACACAGTTATGGTTACAATGAGGGGGAATATATACACACACACACACACACACACACACACACACACACACACACACACACACACACACACACACACACACACACACACACACACACACACACACACACACACACACACACACACACACACACACCATCTTACATGCTGTTCCTTGCTGTGCAGGATGGTAAGGTGGCTGCCCAGGGTAGTACAACTGTCTCTGCTGCTCTGCCAGTCCATCTTGTCGTTACTGAAGGAGTAACATTTCTCATCTACATGAATCCAGCCGTCGGGACACTCCCTACACTTCCTTACTGTGAGAAGAGGAGGAGAACAGGAACAGAGAGGTAGAAGAGGTTGATCAGAAGATGAAGAGGTCAAGGTGAAAAGGACAAAGTGACAGATGAGGGGGGAATATGCATGGGTAATTAATGTCTCACGTATACTGTACAGTGTACACTGTAAAGTAAAACTGTAATTTACAGTTGAAGTTGTAAGTTTACATACACTTAGGTTAAAGTCATTAAAACTGATTTTTCAACCACTCCACAGATTTCATGTTAACAAACTATAGTTTTGGCAAGTCGGTTAGGACATCTACTTTGTGCATGACTCAAGTAATTCTTCCAACAATTGTTTACAGACAGATTATTTCACTTATAATTCACTATAATCACAATTCCAGTGGGTCAGAAGTTTACATACACTAAGTTGACTGTGCCTTAAACAGCTCCAGAAAAGTATGTCATGGCTTTCGAAGCTTCTGATAGGCTGATTGACATCATTTGAGTCAATTGAAGGTGTACCTGTGGATGTATTTCAAGGCCTACCTTCAAACTCAGTGCCTCTTTGCTCGACATCATGGGAAAATCAAAAGAAATCAGCCAAGACCTAGAATTTATTTTTAGACCTCCACAAGTCTGGTTCATCTTTGGGATCAATTTCCAAATGCCTGAAGGTACCACATTCATCTGTACAACACAGCCGTCATATCACTCAGGAAGGGGACACATTTTCTGTCTCCTAGAGATGAACGTACTTCGGTGCGAAAAATGCAAATCAATCCCAGAACAACAGCAAAGGACATTGTGAAGATGCTGGATGAAACAGGTACAAAAGTATCTATATCCACAGTAAAACGAGTCCTATATCGACATGACCTGCATGCTGAAGAACACCATTCCAAACCGTGAAGCACAAGGGTGGCAGCATCATGTTGTGGGGGTGCTTTGTTGCAGGAGGGACTGGTGCACTTCACAAAATAGATTGCATCATGAGGAAGGAAAATTATGTGGCTATATTGAAGCAACACCTCAAGACAACAGTCAGGAAGTTAAAGCTTGGTCGCAAATGGGTTTTCCAAATGGACAATGACCCCAAGCATACTTCCAAAGTTGTGGCAAAATGGCTTAAGGACAACAAAGTCAAGGTATTGGAGTGGCCATCACAAAGCCCTGACCTTAATCCTATAGAACATTTGTGGGCAGAACTGAAAAAGCGTGTGCGAGCAAGGAGGCCTACAAACCTGACTCAGTTACACCAGTTCTGTCAGGAGGAATGGGCCAAAATTCAACCAACTTATTATGGGACGCTTGTGGTAGGCTACCCGAAACGTTAAAGTTAAAAAGTTAAAGTCAATGCCACCAAATACTAATTGAGTGTATGTAAACTTCTGACCCACTGGGAATGTGATGAAAGAAATAAAAGCTGAAATAAATAATTCTCTCTACTATTATTCTGACATTTCACATTCTTAAAATAAAGTGGTGATCCTAACTGACCAGGGAATTTTGGGCTAAGGTGTATGTAAACTTACGACTTCAACTGTATATGGTAATTTTCTGTGTTATCAACAGTGACATACTGTGGAACGTTTTACTGCAGCAAACATTGTGGGAACATTTTGTGGGCGGGTATAGAATTGCTGTATTTTGAATGGTAATGTAATTCTATCCCACAGAATACAGTACTTTAACAGTGGGTTCAAGGTATTGTTGATTCTAGCTCTATTTTGTGAGAGTGCTGTACCAACTTAATATGCAGTAGTAGTAGTGCCGCATCTATTTAAAATATATAGTTGACAGATGCCTGTAAATTGCTGTCAAATTCACGGCAACCCATTTACAGTGTACTATTTATTTTGCGAAATAATGTAATAGTGACTGACAGTTGTCTAAAGTAAGTATCCACTCTGAATTACACTTAGTCCTCCTTTACCTGTCTTTGAGCAGCTCTGGCCAAGTTTGGAGTAGTCGTCACAGAGACGGACATAACGTCCTCGAACTGAGTTCAGCTTCAGGGTCAGAGCTGCTGTCTCCAGGGGAACGCTAGGTAAAAGCCTGAACACTGAGAGAGAGAAAGGGGGAGAGAGAGAGGGAGAGAGAGAGAGAGAGAGAGAGAGAGAGAGAGAGAGAGAACGAGAGAACGAGAGAACGAGAGAACGAGAGAGAGGGGAATAGAGACAGAATTGAGAAGTCAGATTGAGACAAATTGTGTTTTCTTTAAAATTATTGAATGCTCTCAGTGTGTTATCACTACTGAACAGCCTGGGCTGCCAGAGACTGAGAGTCCTGGGAGGGAGCAAATTTCACAGTTCTGAACTTTTGTTCCTTTTGGATTGCACAACTCCCACAAATATCGTTACCGTTCTGCATGCCAAAGAAGGCATGACGAGTGAGGGAAAGGGGTGGAGCGGGGTTGGAGAGAGGGGAAAAGAGACGGACAGACAGAGAGGGAGAGGGAGAGAGAGAGAGAGAGAGAGAGAGAGAGAGAGAGAGAGAGAATGATGTTTACTCACAGAGCACGCTCAGAGCGATGTTGGCGCAGATGGAGGCCAAAAGACCAATCAGCACAAAGATGGCGGTCTGACCTCTGAGACACTCTGACCC